>JAJPUD010001443.1:165421-181903 GCA_023553655.1 Myrmecobius fasciatus
GAGAGAGAGAGAGAGAGAGAGAGAGAGAGAGAGATGCAAAGTAATGGAGGGGGTCCTGAAAAAGCTGGGGGGTGGTTCAGATAAGAACTCACAAGGGACTCAAGGTATCCCTTGAGCTTTAAAAGATGGGAGAAATTCTAGGGGATAGAGATGAGGTAGGAAGGATATTCTAGCTCAGAGATGGCAGATAGAGTGGTGGTTTTTTCAACAGCAAATGAGCCAGTTTGCAGTGTAGAGTGCATTGAGGGAAATAATATGTAATGAGGCTAGAAGCAGAGGTTGAGCTTGGGTTGTGAAGGGCTTTAAATGCCAAACAGAAGAGTTTCTCCCAATGCAACAGTGAGCCAGTAATGTATACTGAATCACGGAGTACCATCGATAGTGCCATGGAGTGCTTTAGGAGAATTACCCACATAGCTGTGTGCAGGTTGGATTAGAAAGGAGTAAAACCTTAGGCAGGGAGGCCAGTAAGGAGGGAGGCATCTAGGTATAGTGATAAGGACCTGAGCTAGAGAGGAACAAGAAGATGACAAATGCAAGAAATGTTGTGGAAGGAGAAACAAGATCCAGCATCTGACTGGCCATCTGGACTGAGGGAAAGGGAGGACACCTTATCACCGCCCTAGGTCTGGCGCTGTCACCTCTCACCTGTGTTATTTGAAAGTCTTTCCAACTGGTCTCCCTGCTTCCAGCCTCTGCAAACCATCTTCCAGACAGCTACTAAAATAATCTTCCCAGGGCACAGTCCTGTCGGTGGTACTAGTGGTTCACTAATATTCTAGGTTAAAATGAAATCCTTTTGTTTGCTATTTATAAAGCCCTTCAAAATCTGTTTCTGTCCTGTTTCCAGGCTCATTATATATTGTGCTCCTTCTTGCACTCCATGTTCCAGGAAAACCAGCCCAATTACTGACTGGTCCATGTCCATGATATTCTATCTCTCGTCTCCATGCTTTTACACAGACACTCTCCTATACCTGAAAGGCTCCTCTCTCCTCCTGAACAAAATTGAGAAAAGTATTGATGCTGATTTATTACCGACTGCTTTCAATTCTTTGTTAGGAGATTTTAAATCTACGGTCTCCCCTTCCTCCCTACCTCTCCTGTGCCTCGAGCTCTGTTTGTCCCTTTAGATTTTCAAAGTGCTTCATACATTTTGAACTCACTTCATTTTCACTGACTTTTGTTATAAAAAAAGTGTTTACATATTTCATATATATATATATGTATATATATATAACATTCTCTCACTCACCTACCAGACAAATGGAAAGAAAATACTTACAAACACCAAGTCTTGCCTTTCTTTTTCATTTTCCCATTTTCTTTCCTCTTTTTCCTTTCTCCTATTCCTGCAGTTCTTTTTCCTCTGAACATCAAAAAGCTTCCCCTTGAGGTGGCTGGGTTCTTAGCCAATTTGAATTGTAAGGGCTCATTTTTGTTGATGCTGAACTTGCCTGAGGTTACAGAGCTAGCTGCTGGTGTAGCCAGTGCTAGAATCCCCCTTATATTTCCATAGGAAAGAGACTGTAGAGTCCTCTTTGACCTTTGCTTTTACCCCTGGTAATTAATTTTAACTCTATGGACCTCAGTTTCCTCATCACTAAAACAAGGATCTGGACCAGATGATCTCTAATCAGACTTTTAACTAGAAGTGGGGAACTAGGGGCTGCATTTTAGAAAGGATATTGATTAATTAGCTAGAGAGTAGTCAGAGGGGGCCAATCAGGATGGGAAGGGCTAGAGTCTTTAAGTATTTGCAAGACTGTCCTTGGAAGACAGATTCAGAGGGAAGAATTAGAATCAGGGAAGAGGCAAGCATAGAATTAATGTCAGGAAAAAACTTCCTACTATTAATTAGAGCATTTAAAAGTGTAATTGGCTGCCTTGGGAGATAGTGAGATTCCCATCACTGAAGGTCTTCAAGCAAATGGATGGCTGCCTGTTGGGGATGATGTAGAAGGGATTGTTATTCAGCTGAAATGACCTCAGTTGTAGATGAACTCTGAGAGCCCTGCTAGCAGATATTCCTCGATTCTTTGATTTCTTGGGGGAACTGGAAGAAATTGAAGTAAAAGAACCTGAGTTCAAATTCTGTCCTTTACTATCTGTGTGATCTTGGATAAGTAATTTAATCTCCTTATGTCTCTGTAAAATAATGAGTTTGGAGTAGATTTTGGGATCATCTCATAATTAGCACAGAGAGGGATTTTAGAGATCATTGATCCCAAAGCCCTCATTAGACAGAGGACGAAAAAGAGATCCCTAGGGGTTATATTGACAGCTAGAGTCTGCCACAAGATTTACATCCAGGTCTCTTTAGTGATCCCTAAGGTTCCCTTATGCTCTGTGGGTTACTTACCCAATTCCTAGGCCTCTTTTCCCTCTGATAGCACTGCCTCCTTTCCCCATGAGCTACCTCAACAGACATCTTAAGCTAATCTTTATTTGTTCTGAAACTGGGGAACAGCCCTGTAGCTAGATTCAAGATGGCGGCCTTTACTGCCTTTTCTCTTTGTCATCTCCAGACTGCAGAGTGGATGGTCAGTGCATACATACCAGACAGACAAACAAAGGAAAAGCCAGAGCCTCAGTGCTGCGGAAGTGGAGGCCATCCTGGAGGTGATCCAGAGGGCTGAGAAAATGGACATCATGGAGCAGCAAAGAATTGGGTAAAAGCAATGGGCATCTGGGCTGGGTTGGGGCTGGGACGGATCTGCTAGCCAGGGTAGGAAGGGGAGATGCTTTGACTGAGAGCCGAGGACCTGAGTTCTGCCACCGTCCAGTCCTGGGACCTCTCAAGCTTAGGTGACATAATGGTTAGAGCACTGGTCTTTGAGTTTGGAAGAGTCGGCAAGAGCAAATCTTGCTTCAGACACTTTCCTAACTGTGAGTCCCTGGACAAGTCACTGCCTGGAATCTTTTTTTATTTAGTATTTTATTTTTTCTCCAGTTACATGTAAAAACAATTTTTAATGTTTATTTTTTATTTTTTTTAATTTTAATTTTAATTTTTTTTTTTTTGCTTTTTGCTAAGGCAATTGAGGTTAAGTGACTTGCCCAGGGTCACACAGCTAGGGAATGTTAAGTGTCTGAGACCAGATTTGAACTCAGGTCCTCCTGACTTCAGGGCTGGTGCTCTATCCACTGCTCCACCTAGCTGCCCCTATTTAATGTTTATTTTTAAAACTTTGAGCTCTAAATTTTCTTTCTTCCTTCTCATTCCCCTCTTTAAGAAGGCAAGTAATATGATATAGCTTGTACATGTATAGTCATGCAAAACATTTCCTTAATAGTCTGTTGTAAGAAAATGTAGACTAAAAAAAACCCTCAAAAAATAAAGGTTAAAAAAAGGCATGTTTCAATCTGTATTCAGACACACTCAGTTCTTTCTCTGGGGATGGAGAGCATTTTTCATTGTAAGTCCCTCAGAGTTGTGTGGTATCATTATATTGCTGAGAATAGCTTCCTTAACTCTTAGTGTCTGCCACAAGTCTCTCCCCATTTCAGCCCATCCCACTCACTTGCCCAATGATCATCTTAAAGCACAGCTCTGATCTTGTCACTTTTCTACTTAATAAACTCCAGGAGTTCCCATAATTTCCGGGATCAAATATAAAATCCTCTTTTTGGTGTTGAAAGCCATCTATAACCTGTCCCTCCCCTCCCTTTCCAGGCTTTTTTTAAACCTCAGATCCCCTTCCTCCAGTGTAGTCTGGCCTTCTTATAGTTTCCAATCAAGACCCTCCGTCTTTCCCAACTCTGGGTATTCTCATTGCCTATCTTTGTGTATGGAATGCTAGTAGAGTCACAATGATCATAGTCGTTGCTTTAAAAGTCACTGAATACTTTCCTCTAAGTTGAAGGGCCCTATTTGCAGTAGAAACAATGTGAGATTTGGGTTCAAATCTCTATCTTGGGTGAGTCATAGGACCATAAAATCTTAGATTTGAGACTTATTATTAACTGCCATATTAAAGAATGCTTCAAATCACTAATAATAATATAAATGTAAAATCAAAACAGTTCTGAGATTTCACCCAGCAAATTAATAAAGATAATAAAAGAAGGCGATCATCTGTCCTAGAGGAATTGTGGGAAAATGGACATACTCATACATTGTTGGTAGAGCTGTGAAATGGTACAACCATTTTTCCTGTGGTCTGTGACTCCTGAGACAGTGCCTGTCATACAGTATCCCCTTAGTAAATACTTCTTGACCTGACTTGATGGATTTTGATTGACTTTAAGGGTTATGGGTTCAGGACTGGTTTCAAACTGGAATTTGGAATGCATTTAGAACTGAGACGGTAGACACGGAGTTCTATTCTTTTATTTTCCAAATGAGGAAACCGAGGCAAGGAAAGTAAAGTGAATTGCCCAATACCATATAGTTTGATACTGAGTTAGGATTTGAACTTGGGTACTTTCATGCAGTACTCTTTCTTGGAGAAAGATATTGTCCTGTTGAGGATATTTCTTTTGCCAGGGTGGGTCAGTATCATCTCTCCTGTTTATAGTCTTCTAATCTTGTTTAGGACACAGCTTAAAGTGACTTGTCCAGGGTCATACAGTCAGTATGTGTCAGAGGTAAGACTTGAATCCAGATCCTCTAGGATTTGAGGCTTGCTCACTGTTCACTTTGTAAGGCTGCCTTTCACCTCGAAGGAATGAATGGCAAACAGTGGGATTTTAGAAAGTAGAGTAGCTTTAGGGGAGAAGTGGGGTCTTTTTTGGTTCTTCTTAGTTGTTTCGGGGTAAAGACCATTTTGGTCTCACTGCCCATCTTTTCCCCTCCACTCATCCCTTGCTTAATGCTGTTGCTGGGGCTACCTCTCCTGGGGACTCTCCCTTTGAAGATGAGTCTGAGTCCTGGATCCAAGGTGTGGGGACCTGGGTTCTCTGGACAATAGGGAGGTGGTGTGGTGGGTGGGCTCCCACAGAGATCCCATCCCTTCTGGTTCTTTAACTTTCCTTGTGCTGCAGGAAGCTGGTCGAGCGGCTGGAGAACATGAGGAAGAATGTGATGGGCAACGGTGTCTCCCAGTGCTTCCTGTGTGGGGAGCCCCTGGGCCTCCTGGGTAGCTCCTCCGTCCTCTGCCAGGACTGTAAGAAGGTATGACTCCCCTGAGCAGACAGTGCATACTGAATGGTGTGTGCAAGTTGGCTAACACCCTCTCCCGCCTCCCCAGAACCTGACTACCCTCTTTGGAGAAAGGGCTGGCTCCTGTGGGGTGTATCTTGCATAGATCTGCTTGTAGAAAGAGGCAGCTGGGAGACCGGGGGGAATACAGTAGTAAATGTGTAGTTAAGAAGACCTGAATTCAAATCCTGCCTCAGTCACTTATTAGCTGTGAGATTTTGGACACATCAATTAAACCTCTCCCACCCTCGGTTTCTTCATCTGTAAAAAGGGAGAATAATAGCAGTAACTATCTCCTAGGTTGTGAGAATCAAAAGAAATAAAGCACTTTGTAACACTGAATCACTATCTAAATGTTAGCTATTATAATAGCCATTCTTAATCCCCATTAGAATATAAGCTTCTTGAGGGCAGGTGCTTTTTCCATTACATCCTCATTGCTTAGTACAGTGGCTGGGACATAAGTGCTTAATGAATGCTTCTTAATTAAGAGAGAGAGAGAGAGGGTGGGAGGAGAGAGGGAGAAAGACAGACAGCAGAGAGAGATAGAAAAGAGAGAGGAGAGACAGAGACAGATAGAGACACAGAGATATAGATGGACACAGAGACAGAGAGGGAGAAAAGAGAGAGAGACAGAGAGTGGAACACAGAGAGGAGAAAGACACAGACACACAGAGAGACTGAGATAGAAATAGACAGAGTCAGAGACAGAGAGAGGAGAGAGAGAGATAGAGGAGAGAGACACACAGAGAGGAGAGAGACAGAGATAGAGACACAGAGATAGAAATAGACAGAGTCAGACAGAGAGGAGAGAGACACAGAAAGCAAGACAGAGAGAGGAGAGAGACACACACAGAGACAGAGATAGAGAAGAGAGAGGAGAGGAGACAGGGAGATTCACAGAGACACACACACACACAGAGACAGACACAGAGAGAAAAGAGACGAGACAGAGTCACAAGCAGAGAGATAGGGACAGAGAGACAGAGACAGCAACAGATAGAGAGAGAGACAAAGACAGAGGTGCCTGGGTTAGGCAGAGAAGCAAATGCCCACTTCAGTGGGAAAGGTTTTGGTTTAGTCAGAGAGGGGATTGCAGTTTCCCGGTGGCTGCTAGCTGAGTGCCATGGGGCAGAGGGGAGGGGAGGGAGGGAGAGGAGGTGATCAATGGCTTTAGCTCAGCATGGGCTGTGTTTCTGAGCTGGGTGTTTGTCTCTAGTCACCCCTTCCCATTTTATTCAGGGAAGCTCATAGTGAACAGGTGTTCTAGAGTCCCCGAGTCAGAGAACTGGAAGATATTAGAGATTCAAAAGCCCCTTCCCGGGTGGCAACCACAGGAACTCAACCAAGAGTATGGCAACAAAAGCTTCTCCCAGATGGCTGAGTCTGGTGGATTTGTTTATGGAAATGGATGGGTTTATGAGAATGATTCAGGATCTGGTCGTGGCCACCGGTGATTATAGGCCAGACATCCTTAAGGAACATGTCCTGCTTTATCAAAGCAGGTTATGTGGCAGAATGGTGTGGATGGGCTTTCATATGCCATAGGAGGCTGCAGAAGTTGGACAGCTAATATTTTAGCATAATGCTTTCCTTCCTAGAAAGACCACTTAAATGACTGGAAATCCTGTCCCCGAAACTTGCTGTCCTTTATAAGCTAACATGACAAGCGCCTGACAAATACAAACACGAGTTTATCAGTTACTTGACAAATGCAGGATGACAAATACAAGCCTCCCAAATATCCTTGACAGTTCTGTAAATAAGCCTTTCTGGAAGTGCAGCGTAGACACAACTGCTGCCTACAGCCACCCTGACGTCGCTCCAGAAAAATGAAAGAACAGATGTCATCGTGCCATGCTCAAAATCTCCAAACTGTGGTAATCATCATCATCCTCATGGCTGCCATTCACAACGCAATAGCAGGTCTGTAGAGGCCTTTACAAATATTATTTCATTTGAGCCACACAGTAATCCCGGTAAGTGCTATTATTACTTCCATTTTACAAGTGGGGAAACTGAGGCAGATGGAGACTAAGTGATTTAGCCTCTGTTTGCTGCAGTTTCCTCATCTGTAAAATGGAGATCTTATGATCCAGAGTAATTGTGAGGATCAAATGAGATACTATTTGTAAAATTTTTTTGCTCAAATATAAAATTCTCTATACAATAATAATCGGATCTACTTTCCAGGGTTGTTTTTAGGGATAAAATGAGATTTACAAAGTGCTCTGTAAACTTTGAAATTTTATACCAATACTATCAATAATATATGTGTATGTATATATGTATCTCTGTGTATATATATGTATACACACACATATATGACACATTTAAAACCCACCATTGAGAAAATGAGAGGCTAACAAAAAGGAGGAGGAAGCAACAGCTGAGTATCAATGGTCCATCATTTTTTTTTTATTCCAATGGGAGCGAAGGGCTCAGGACTACTTAAACTCAGGATACTTCTAGAACTTTCTTTCCCATGATTGTTCAGTCTTAATCACAGGAGCAGAGAATTGCTCAGGAGGAGAGAATCCTCTTCTTCCCCAAGCTTATTGTTTTCCCTGGGACTGTGGGGATGGGGGAGGAGAAAATAAATTACATTTCCCACCTTTTTTCCCTTTTCCTTGATTATTTGGAGGATTTGTTGATTGTGCAAAGGTTGGAGTTTGTTGGTATAATAGGGACAGGTCTTTCCTTTTGAGTTCTGCAGTGAGTAGTGGGTGGGCATGGGTCCTTGGCAGATGAGGGGTAAACATGGCTGCTCCCCTGAGGAGGATGGCCTTCATCAATACCGTGGAAAGATTGTTACCTCAGATGCTGTAGAGATGAGATTTGTGGGATGTGAGTGCCCACATTTGCACTCTCAGATCTCCAACCCCAATGCCCTTACCTGCCTTGTGGTGTAGCCGTGCCCGAGTATTGGATTTCTTTTTTCAAGCAATTCCATTCAAATTGCCCACAGAGGGGACGTGGAGCAGGGAGAGGGACTCCTCCAGAGAGCAGAAGTGAATGAGGGATGTTTGTAGCTCCTGCTTTTCTTGTACTTGCAAGAGAAAAGAATGAATGAATGAATGAATGAATAAAGGAATGAATGAATGAATGAATGAATGAATGAATGAAGGCAGCAAGACTCTATGGAGCCCTTCTGTGCATAGACAGCTCTGCACTGGGTGTTTCTTGAGTTGAGCTAATAGGAAGAATTCATAATGGACCATCTTACTCAGAACTTTTTCTTAGCTGGAGTTGGGGGTAAAGGGGGAGAGGGAAGAGAAAGGTCAACTAGACCTGACTTCATTGGTACAGAGAGTTCCCAGTTAGGCAATGTTCTCTGCCAGTGCAGATCAGTGCCATCTCCACATCTTTTGATCTGAGAGAGCTACCTAGCTTCCTGAGAAATAAAGTGACTAACTTGGAGTCACACAGAGTGTATGTGTCCGGGGCAGCTTTGAACCCAGGTTTTTCTGGCTCAGAGACCACCTCCCTTTCCACTTTCCCAAAGGCTTTTTTGGTTATCCAAGCATGACACATAGTAGTGCCAGCTGGGGCTGCTAAAGCAGCTGAATGTGTCTGGAGACTCAAGTTCAAATCTTGCCTTTATACTCTTCCTAGCAGTGTGACTCTGAACAAGTCATTTTTCTCTAACTCCAATATCTCCTCTCTAAAATCAGGATAGTGGCTTGAGATATCCAAGTTCTAAATCAATCCTCCTATGATTTGCTTCTATGGTATCATAGTGGATATAGGGTTGTTTTTTTTTTTTTTGTTTTGTTTTGTTTTGTTTTTGATACTCTTTCCCCTAATTCTCCCTGTGTTCCCAGGAAGTTGTGAATGGTGGGAGAGTGTTTAAAAACAAGAACTGTATTCCCTATGATACCTTAGTGGTAAATCAGAGGGGGATTGATTCTGTGCCAGAGGGACATCACCCTATGTGAGAAGGGTGCAGAGTAGTAATCCACTAGAAGGAGCATGGGAAACAAGATACAGGCCCATGGTTTCCCTCCCTGGGGTGGCGGTGCCCGGCCTTGGTAGGAGAGCAAAGATCCTTCTCGGCCATCATTAGCTCATAACTCTGTCCTTTCAGCCGTGCTCAGACCCCACCCTGTAACTGTGCCCACTGGTGCCGCTCTGCAAGGGCTTCATTACTTCTGGACTGCAGCAGAGAGAGAAGGGGACAGGCCGGTTAATTGGGGAGCTCTTGGGGTGCTAATTGCTCAGGAGTTGACTCAGCCGCCTTTTCTGTCTAATCTGGAGCCCAGCTCGGGGGGAGATCCGGTGGCTGAGCCACTGCGGCACGAGGCTTTACACAGCCGCTTTTCTGGGGTTGCCTCATGGCACTCAGAGAGAATCGGGTTTCCTCGGTCTCCTCCAGAGGATTGCATTCCATCCTGTCTGTCTGGGCTTAAGTGATACCATATGCACGTAGGGCTGCTGGGAGAGAGCGTGGCGGTATCTGGAGAGAGAAGTGATGATTTGTCTGGGTCTCCACGTCCGTGGGGTGGCGGGATGTGCTCTGTCTGTGGCTCTGCCCTGTCACTTGTAAGACCTCCCCAAAGGGCTGGAAGGGAAGTCTTTTAGTGTGACTGTCCCCAGTAAGGTTCTGGGCCACATGCCCTATTTCCACCCAATGTCTATCCCATTCCCAGATCATCAGAGAAGCAGTTGTTATAGTCGATTGAGGCTATTGGTCAGAAAAATACGGGCTCCTATTTTGATCCTGATACTTTGTATCTGTGTATGGCAAGACACTAACCCTCTCTGATACTATTTTTCCAGAATTAAGATACTGTATATCTTTGGATTTCTTCCTATCTGGGAGAGGGAGTGAGGGGAAGGGAGGGAGAAAAAGTTTGGAACATAAGATTTTGCAAGCGTGAGTGCTGAAAACCATCTTTGCATATATTTTGAAAATAAAAAGCTATTATTATTATTTTTTAAATGTTGTGTACAAAAAGGATACTGCATCTCACTCTTCTTCTTGCAGTTTTTCTACCACTGGACCAGGTACTGCTCACAGTCGGTGCTTAATTAATGCTTGTTGTTGTGGTTCAACCATTTCACTTGTGTCCAATTCTTCATGACCCTATTTGGGGTTTTCTTGGCAAAGATACTGGAGTGGTTTGCCATCTCCTTCCCCGGCTCATTTTACAGATGAGGAAACTGAGTCAAACAGGACTAAGTGATTTCTAGGGTCACACAGCTAGCTGATAAGTGTTTGAGACCACATTTGAACTCAGGCCTTCCAGGACTGGCGCTCTATCTGCTGTATCACTTTGCTGCCCAGTGCTAGATTGCTTGATTGGAAAATAGAGATAATAAAAACTGCAGATGATTGTGGGGCTAAAAAGAGCTAATATATGTAAGTCCCTTTGTCAGCCTAAGATACTATCCTCAGAAATGTCAGTGTGTTTATTCTAATAGAGGCTCCGTGGCAAAGGAGATAGTGGAGTGACTGTGAAATCTGGAGGACCTGGATTCAAGTCCAGCCTCAGACACTTACTGGCTAAATGTCCTTGGATAACTGACTTTGGTCCTTTTGCCTCTGTTTCCCCATCTCTAAAATAAGAAGGCTGGTCTTCTGTGATCCAGAGAAATATGGGGTCCTCTCACTGCCCCAGGCAGGTCTGAATCAAGGGTGACTTTCACATCTGCGTGAGTTAGAAGAGTTTCCCTACATTCTTAAATCCTAAACCTGGACTGCTGTTATCAATATTGTCATCAGCCCTCCCCTTGCCCCAGAGGAAGTTTGCCTTGATTAAAGTCACCGAGGCATGGAGAGCCCCCATTGGTCTTTGTAACTTTGGACTGAAGCCCCCAATTTCTCTTTCTTCCTAGGGCTTCATCTGGGTTAGAGGGGACCCCCTAAGCTAAGGGAAAGGGAAAGGATGGTCGGAAAGGCTGTCGTGGTTGAACCTTCCCTGCTGGAAGATTTCTGTCTAGTCTGAAATTAAGTTTAAGCTCATGGTCTAGGGAACTCTTCTCCCTCCACTAATGCTGGTCTGCACTTTGTCTGCACTTTATATTCTCAGAGGTTACCTAGGACACAGGTTAAAGAAGAAGAAGAATATTAGCGAGGATTACAAAGCACTTTGCATATATTAACTCATTTGATCCTCACAACTCTGGGAGATAGGTACTGTTAGCCCCATTTTATAATTGGGGAAACTGAGACTATATTCCAGGTTAAGTGATTTGCTTGGAGTTACGTAGACCTGCATTGTATCCACTATACCGCCTAGTTTCTAGTCCAGTTCTAGGCTAATGACTTGGCCCAAATCACATAACCAGTAGGTGTCAGAAGCAGGACTTGCTGAATTCTGGTCTTCCTGTTTTGAGGTCAGTTCTCTCTCCTCCATGTGGATGAGGGCCAAGAAAGCTCTTGAGACCCGGAACACTTTAGCTGTGTGTTCTGAGGACTGCTTTGTGTGATGGAGCCCAGGAAGTGTTTTGCAAACTGACTTCCTAGAAGCCTTGAGCATCCAGCCCCACTTTTCTTCCCAGAAGACTTTTCTATAGGAAGTGTCCAGAGCTCATTATAGATTTCAGATAAGGGCTGTTTTTCCAATAACAGTCCCTGGGCCTGACCTCAGGCAAAGATCCTAGTCGCTCAGGGCATGGACACAGGAAACAATCTGCTCTTTCACAAAGGCCATTTTCCCTATGATAGGACCACAAAGTTAGAAGTGGGTCTCATCCTCTCATTGTACTTGGTGTGTCTGACTCTTCATGGCCACATTTGGGGTTTTCTTGGCAAAGACACTGAAACAGCTTGCCATTTCCTTCTCTGGCTCATTTTACAAATGAGGAAACTGAGGCAGATAGGATTAAGCAGCTTGTCCAGTGTCACTCAGCTGAGACCAGATTTGAACTAGGTCTTCCTGACTCCAGCCCCTGCATGAAAAAGTCTTTAATAAATGTTTGTTGAATTTAATTTAGATAAAAGGAGAAAAAAATCAGTGGCCTTAAAGGAACTTGCCTTTCAGTACGCACTCCCAAAATAGAATGAGATAGGTTTTTTCTTCTATCTTGATTTAGTGGCTGGTGGATGTGGGAGCATTCAGGTTCCCCCTTGACCCCCACACGCTAATCCCTTGCTGCTGGGCTCTTCCGGCTCAGTCTGATAAAAAGCAACAGGGTCCTAGACTAATAGTTCTTTATCTGAGCTGTGCCTGAATATGTTTCTGGGCCTAATTCAAATGTTCCTGGTGCCCTGATTTGTTCCTTATTACAAAGGCAGATTTTATTTCTTAAATTTTCAGACAAAAAATATTATAAGTCATCTGCTTTGCAGGGACCTGTCTGCTGGTGGAGGCAGGAGCTGTTGGGCTTGGCTGAGCAAATACAGTCAGGTGATTTTCTTGCCATCCCCTTTGGGGTGCCCACTGTCACAAAGGTGGATGGGGAAGGAAGGCTTTTTGTAAAGCTGCCTCTTTGTACCTCCTTTTTCTAGATGATGGAAGCAGAGGATGGGCCCTTAGTGAAGAGGCTTACATGGAGTCCCAGAAAACCAGCAGTATGAAGCAATGTCTCCACTAACCAACATGTGTTTGGTTAAAAAGCCTACTATGTGCTAGTTGCTGGGAATATAAATACAAGTGAGACATATCATGAGTGGGAGATTGGGAATGAGTAGATTAAAAAAACACCCAACATTTTCTAAGCACTTACTGTGTACCATGCACTGTGCTTAGAACTGGAGATACAAACATTTTAATAGAGGTAGTATCAAGATAAGGGAGTAGTAGCCATGAAGGGAAATCCCAGTGATTGTGAGCAGGTGGTGGAAACTTTAATATACAGTCATTTCTCAAGTGTCTGCACTGAATACAGTGCCAGGTTATATGGAAATTATATTTTCCATATATATATGGAACATATTATATATGGAACATATATGTATGGAACATATTATATATGAAAATTATTAGAGTAGCTGACATTTGTATAGCGCATTTATATAAGGCAGCTAGGTGGTGTGGTGGAGAGAGCACCAATTCTGGAGGCAGAAAGACCTGAGTTCAGATGTGATCTCTAATACCAACTGAGTGATCCTAAGTCACTTTATCCTGTTTGCCTCAGTTCCCTCAGATGTAAAATGAGCTGGAGAAGAAAATGGCAAACCTAGTCCAGTACCTCTGCCGAGAAAACCCCAAATCAAGTGACAAAAGTCAGACCTGACCAAACTAAAATAACCAATAGCACATGATAAGTTCTCTGAAGGATTTTAAAAACATTAGAAGAAGTGATGTGGTATAGAGAGCAGAGCTCAGAGAGAGGAAATCTCAGTTTCATTTACCTGCAAGGATGCTAGGGAACTCTTGGGAGACTTCATGGGTAGGAGTTTCCTCATCTGAGAGCTCCCTAAACCAATTAAATCCTATCTCTAGTCCTTATCCCTTATACAAATAGGAGTTCAGCCTCCAATTAAGATAGCACCATGTATGGATTTCTTTCCCCCATTTTTTCCATTATAAAACTTTTACAAAGGATCATTTTCTCTGAAAGTAGAGCAAGAACAGAAATACATTTATTCCAGCTTCCCCACAGCCTGGAGACCACTCTGTCTTCTATCACCCGAGTCCTTAGGGAGAAGCGGCTCTCTTAGGGAGAAAGCACACTTTCCACATCACGCACATCCCATGCATCATAGTTGATTTCAAATGAGGTGTGGCCAGTGGAGGGTGACTCTTAAGGAAGCAGGGAAGTGTTTTCACCCAGAACGTTTTGGTTTCTCATTTGAAGGGTGAGGAAGTGGAGTCAATTGACTCCAGATTTCTAATCCCTGCGGGGAAAATCCAATATGTTTCGTTAGCTCAAACAGACCTGGCTTTTCCCTCTGAGATGGGAGACTAGTTTTTATTTTCCTTTTTTTAAAAAAAAAATATTTTTTGGAGGCAGCTAGATAGTATAGTGGATAGATTATTGGCTCTGCAGTCAGGAGAAACTGAGTTCAAATCTGGCCTTAAAATTTGTGACCTGGGCAAGTCACTTAATCCTAATTATCTCATCCCCCCAAAAAATTATTTTGGTGTTGGGAAAGGCCTTTTTGCAAGTATCAAAACAGATGACAACTGATGAGAATTTTATAAAATGATATTTGTTTGTTATGTAAAAAATACTATGCATTTGGAGGTTTGGAAGACTAAATCTCCAGTTTGTTTATGAAATGTTTCTGATATACTTTTCCTAATATTTTTAGGGCAAGGCAGCGGGAAAAGCGTTCAGAAAGAGCAATGGTTATTCGCTAAAAGTCACTAGAGAGCTCATTAGAGTTGGGGGCTTTGGAGTTTGTCGAAAACACTCTGATTTTCTAGAGACAGCAAATGTTTAGGTGGTGGGGAAACAGAGAGAAAATTTGGGTGGTAGAAGGTCCAAATATTTTGATTGAATAAATCAATCAAAAGTAAATGAATCAGGACAACTAGATGGCATAGTGGATAGAGCACCAGCCGAGAGGACCTGAGTTCAAATCTGGTCTCAGACGCTTAACTCTTTCTAGTTGTGTGACCCTGGGCAAGTCACTTAACCCCAATTACCTCAGGGGGAAAAAGTAAATGAGTGTTTAATCAGTTTGAAAGGCTGATAGGGACTTGGAGTTATTGGCTAAAGATAAATGAAGACCTGCAGAAAATATCTTATGGTTGATTGAAGATTAAGTCACACCTCTTAGAATACATACGAAAGCATCAAACTAGTTTGGAGCCAGTCAGTTGAATGAAGGAAGACTAAATTTGGGAGCAAAGGATTCCAGTTTCCTAAGAGAGAATGGCTTTTAAGGGAGGGAAAGAGTATATTCCCTCCTCCCTATTGACCATATTACTGGAGATATTGGACTAATAAGGGTATAAGATATTTTCTATATGGCTTCATCTATCTTTAGACAATAGCTCCAAGTCCCTATCAGCCTTTCAAATTGATTAAAGACTCAGTCTTATCTAGTTTACTTTTGATTGATGTATTCAATCATAATATTTGGACCTTCTGTGATGAATTGCAATGGGATTGACTGCCATCCAAATTTTCTCTCCTCTCTCCCCCCCACCAAAGCATTTGCTGTCCCTAGAAAATCAATCAGAGGGTTTTTTTTTATTGTACTAAGTGTAAAAACATGCTGAGAGTTAACAGAAGATGTCCTGGGAAAAAGTATCAGGGATTCAGAGATATAATTAACAAGATTATGACCGTGTGAACTTTGAAAAATCAGAAGACCTATAAGTCTTTTCTGATTCAATAGCAGTGTTCACCATAGCTGATAACAGTGACTGATGGCAGTGTCTACATTGGGAGTTGAAAAACACTTGAGGATAAACCAGACATACTGAAGAAAGACAAGTTTAAGACTTTATAAGAAACTGACCCTCTGATCCTGGTGAGATATTATCCCTAGGAAAAACTTCATGAGAACTGTACAAAAGGAGAACAAGACTTTTAACCAACCAGGAGTCCCTTTACTATATGGATTTCCATACATTTACCTTATTACTATTTTACTATAAGTGTGAGCCTGCTTTCCCCAAACATTGTATGTACAAGGAAAGAATATACCTCCATTTTGGGAGATTGTTTCTGTAATAACTGTCCTTGCTAAGTTAAAAAAAAAACTTTCTAATAAGCAAGTGATCTAAAACACGCTGGTGGAAGCTCAACAATGATAGTACTAGAAATCAGAACTCTGAAGTAGTAGTAGTCATCCTTTTCTCAGGAACTGGCCTGTTATTACTAGTGGGAATTGGGAAGTAGCTCCCAAAGGGCTGCTCCAGTGTATTCATTCTGGGATAATATTGGGGTCCTTCATATTTGCAAAGATCTGCCAGAGAGATTTCCTATTTGGGCTTCTTGAATATGCTAGAATAAAATTTCTGAGGTTTCTATTCCCCCCCACCTTCTTGTTTCACTCTGCAATTGGACAGTGTTTTCTTCATTGCTTCCTTTAAAAGTCAGACCATTTCCTTTGAGTTGACCTTTGCTGATTTGAATGCTTAAATACTAATACCTGTCATATTACTGAATCCTTTACAAGTGTGGAGGCTTATATTAGCAGTATAAATTTTGCATCCCTACAATACGGATGCTAGCAGTTTGCTTAGAGTACTCTGTGATAACTGACAAATGTTGAATTATTTTTCCTTTTTGTTCTTAAGTGGACTTGGATGGCTCACTTTACTAGTATTGCAGCCCAGACAGCATATATAGGCTATAAGGCTATAAGAATGGATTTACCTGCTGGCCTAAAAATCCTAAGTGATCAACTCCCCAAGTGCTTAATCCCTTTTTGGGAATCTCACTTTTCTGTGAGTTCCATTTTAATTTAGCCATTCCTGCCAATTTCTTCCTCC
>JAJPUD010001443.1:186903-197999 GCA_023553655.1 Myrmecobius fasciatus
CTTCCTTCCTTCCTTCCTTCTTCCCCCTTTACTTTATTATCCTAATTGTTTGGGAGGCAGTAGAGAAAGCGACAGAGAGATGGCTGTAGGAGGAAGCTAAGGCCCATAGACTTGCCCAGTGTAACCTAGAGAATTAGTAAGAAAGCTAGAGTCTCCTCCCAGGCTAGCCGTCTTTCATTCAGTCAGCAAAGGAGACTCGGGAGAAATGGTCAGACAAATAGGAGGGGGAAGGAACATTCTCCAAGGCCAGTGTGAGAGTGTCCAGGAGGAGAAGGTGGTCAGCAATGTCAAACACCGCACAAAATAGGAATGTTGCCTCAGTGCTCCAGGGCATGGGTGGCCCCATCCATGGTGCTCCCTAAAGGTTCCCCCAACCCCTGGTCTTCCTCCCCGTGGGCAAGCTCCAGGCAGCCCCAGCCCGGAGACCTTGGCGGCTGCTTTTCTCTGAGGGGTCAGCCCAGGGCATCGATGACAAAGGCCCGGCAGCAGGAAGCATTGTTGGCAAATCTGTTTAGCCATGTTCCCAGGCCCGTCATTTTGTGCCGTCTCTTGTATGCTGTGTTGTGGTAAATAACAGATAATAACATTCTCAGTCCTCTCCTGCCACACGATGCTGAACATATGGCTCCCCACTCTTCCTGGCAGGGCCTCCGGTGCCCAGCAAGCTGCTGTACTTTCAGGCCGGGTATTTCGGCATCTTTCTTGAATATCACCTTTAAAAAAAAAGTCCCCCTCCTCACTCAAGCTGCTGTCACCCTGCTTCCTTTCAAATTTCAGGCACTGTGGGGACATCTGCTTGGCAATGTGGCCTGGGGTCAAGGGACCTGGCTCTAGAGGGCACCGGTGGGAGTCTGGGCAAGTCCCTTCACCTCTGGGAGACTCTGTACTCTTAGGGGGCTGTACTAGATGGCTTCCAAGACCCCTTCCCTCTTGAAATCTGGGCTTCTTCCATCCCTTGTCTCATCTGTACCACTCCATGGTACAATGGAAAGCTCCATGATCCTATAGTGAGAGATTAGAGTCCTTTGCCAGCTGTATGATGTTGGGCAAATCCTTAACCCCTCTGGGTCTGGCTCTCCTTATCTGGATGATGACAAGGTTATACTGGATGGCTTCAAGCTCCAAATCTATGGATCTATGGTCTGCATTTGCCCTCCTGAATGGGGAGGAGAGAGCAAAAGAAGGCCCCCTTCCCTCTGCCTTGTGAAACCCTACCTTCCTCCAATGCAAAGCTCAGATGCCCTCTTCTGAGCAAGGCGTTTCTCCATTTCTTCCTCCCCCAATGTTCTTCCTCTTCCTCTCTCTCCAAAGGCCTAGTGTAGTTTTAAGCTTTAATAACTTAGGGAAGCAAGGGTAGGAGGGAGGCAGAAGAGTGGTCATCTGGACCTGGACGCCCACTCCTCCTCTGCCTCCTGACTACCCTTGTTTCCTTAAGCCTTTCCTCCTTTGTGTCTCAGCTAAAGTTCCACCTTCTGCAAGAAGCCTTTCTTTCTTTCTTTTTTTTTTCTGCTGAGGCAATTGGGGTTAAGTGACTTGCCCAGGATCACACAGCTGGGAAGTGTTGAGTGTCCAGAAGCCTTTCTTGATCCCCCTTCTCTCTGCTTATTATTTCTAATTTCTCCCAACTTACTTGTGCAAAGTTGTTTGCTCATTGTCTCCTCTCACTAGAATGGAAGTTCCCTGTGGGCAGAAACCTAAGCTCTTCCTTCCTTTGTATCCTCAGCACCTATAGCAGTCCCTGGCAAGTAGTAAATCATTTTAGAGATGCTTGATGACTGTTTTGTTGCCCATTGGATGAATTTGCCAAAATGACCTTGTGATTTTTCCTTTAGAATGAAGGGAAGTTCATTGGCAGGGAAGGAACCTTTCACTTGCAGGTTTTGGGGGAGAAGTGGGAAAACCCCAAATGGACTCTGAGCTGTACTTGGACTTGGGAGAAAGAATTTAGAATAGCAAACTGTCAGGCCTCTACAGGGAAGGATGATGGGAGGTCATGGCTTCTGCCAAGGCTTAATGAGGGCAAAGCATGCTAATGGGGCCCAGGAGGAGCAGAGATGGAAGGAAGGAAGCTGGATTTGTTTAATATTCTCCTCCACGTTCCTTCTGCCCTGGTGTTAAGGATGAAAATGTATTAGCTGTGTTAAGCCCAACCTCCAGACCCAGCCATAAGGACAATATCTCTAAATCGAATGCCTGGCAGTGGAGATAGGCAGCATTAAGCCAACTATGCTTTCTCTCTCATTCTCTCTCTTAGAGCATCTGTCAGGTCACTGTCTGTAGCAGCATCCAGATACCTCTGATCTAGACTTAAAATGTTTTGGAATAAAAGATCAGTAACGCAGATTAATTGCAGTGAGCCACTTGTTAAACATTTACCAGTGAGCTGCTTGTTAAACATTTATCAGCATACCCCTCCCTTTTTGGTCCTTCCAACTCTATCTCTATCACTCTATGATCTGGGGTTGGGTTTTTTAGATTAGGAGTGTGGCAAATGCCAGAGATTCAGTGGAGTAACTCTGTGTTATATGAGACATGTCACTTAATTTTTTAATTGAAGAGATTTTTACTCAAAAACAACAAACCCCAAACCCATTAGTTTTCTCTCCCAGCTTTATGTCATCTATACATTTGATGAGCACCGCATCTATTTCTTTATCTGAGTCATTAAAGTCATTAATAAAAAATATTCAACACAATTTCTCTGAGGGCCTCCTCCCATCGTGTTAGTGTTTTGCTATTTTAATTAAGAAGGAAAAATCTGTCATGTTGCCAGTAAACTATTCAGAAAACACTTTTTGAGTCTGATTAGTGCAGAATCCATTGCTTTGAATTTTCATTCATCTACATCTCTCCATTCTCTTCATAGATAGAGTTTTGAGATCCTAATATTAAAAGATTCACTCAAATCTAGACAAGCTGTATCCCCAACATGAATATGTTTCATCTACTAGTTTAGCAGTCCTGTCAAAAGGGAAAATGAGGTTAGTCTAACATGACCTGTTCCTGATGAAGCCATGCTGATTCTTAGTTATCACTGCCTCTGACGGTAGTTCTCATCTCTTTAATGATTTGTTGTAGAATTTTCCCCCAAATTGAAGTCAAGCACACTGGGTCTACTCTGTTCACTTCCCTCCCTCCCCCCCCTCTCTCCCTCCCCCCTCTCTCTCCATCCCTCCCTTCCTCCTCTCAGTTTCTCTCAAAATTGGGACATTTCCTCTTATTTGATGTAATGGCATCTCTCCAGGGGATATGCTAATAAATATTCCACTCTCTTGGCTCTCTCCTATTGGTGGGGTTGTGTGCAGGACACCTTTTAAAATTTAATCTACATAATTAACATTTTGTCCATCAATTTTTAAGAAGTCTTGTCAATCAACAAAATAATAAATTTCCAACATGTGAATATTCTCTCTGAAAATTTAACAGTTAGTTCTTCAGAGCCAGTTTGAGCTGGCTCCAAGATACTCTTCAATTTTCCATGATGCCTCAAATATCATTGATATTACTCAGTAAAGTTCATCCTTTCACTATCTGAGGAGGAGGATGAAAACTAGTATTTGTAGAACACTTACTATATGCTAGGCACTGTGCTTAAGTGTTTTACAATTATCTCATTTCATCCTTACAACAACTCTAGGAGGTAGATTTAAGTAGTTCATTTCATCTGGGCCAAGTAACTTGAATTCATCAAGGGCAACCAGGTGCTCTCTTCCTATCTCCTTACTTATCTTGTGACTGGGACCAAAATGCAGTATTTATTGAGTACCTAACAGTAGAATGTAAGCTCCTTGAGGGTAGCCTTCCTCTCTTCTTCCCTCCCTCCCTCCCTTCCTTTCTTCCTCCCTTTCTTCCTCCTTCCCTCCCTTCCTTTCTTCCTTCCTTCTTCCTTCCTTCCCTTCCTTTCTTCCTTCCTTCCTCTCTTCCTTCCTCCCCTTCTTTCTCCCTTCTTTCCTTTCTCCCTTCCTCCCTCCTTCTCTTCCTCCCTTCCTCCTTTCTTCCCTTCCTGTCTTCCTTCCTTCCTCCCTCTTTTCCTTCCTTCCAGAGTTGATTGAGAATCTCAGAGACGTGTCCCTCCAGACACTCTACCTATAGCTTATGTTCTTCATAAAACTACTCCATATTGCCCTTGGCCAGCCAAATCACTCAAGTTATTGTTGGTTGTTTTGTTTTTTAACACTTCTGCTCATTTGGAAATGAGCTTTTCTTCTGGCTTTGCACATGTCTAAATAAGTACACCTAATCATTTTCATGCCTGTGTGCCCTGTCTCCCCAATTAGATTTGTGCCTGGAGATGCAAAACTCAGCAGAGCCTCAGACATTATAGCCATTCAATAAACATTTGTTCAATCTGATTAACACTCCTCCGGATAAAAGCCATCTCTCCCTAATTTGTCTGAACATCTCAGCACCTAAAGCCTTCTGCCTGTGACCCCATTATTTGTGTACTTATATCTTATCTTCCTCCCTGTCTACCCCACATTAAAAGTGTAACCTCCTTGAGAGCAGGGTCCATGTCTAATTTTACCTTTGAATATCTGTATTTATATATTATATGTTATATACATATAATGTTATGTATATTATATATATTAATAAGTGCCTGGTGTACAGTAAGCTCTTTTTAAAAGCTTGCTGCCTGAGCAAGTGTTCATTCAGTCAATCATTGGACACTTAAATGTTTATTAAGAGTTTACCACATGCCAGGCACTGTGATGAATATTGGGGGTACAGAGACAAAAATGGGGTGCTCCCTGCCTCAAGTAACTTATATTCTGATATATGATGGAGGACCAAAACTTTGATTTAGGGCTAGCCTCCTCAGAATTCTGAGTAGAGGAGATTATCATGTTCCTTCCTGTCATCTGGCAGTATTGATTAGATCATTATTCTCTGAGTAAGAGGTAGAAAATGGGGGCAGCTAGATGGCACAGTGGATAGAGTACCAGTCCTGAAGTCAGGAGGACCTGAGATCAAATCCAGCTTCAGACACTTAATACTTCATAGTTGTGTGACTCTGGGCAAGTCACTTAACCCCAATTTCCTCAGCAAAAAAAAAGATAGAAAATGAGGGGCATACTGTGGTACCCGAGGATCGTTCTGAACTCTGTTTCAGGCCATGATTTCCTCTCTCGCAATTTAGCTGCCTCATGTTCAAGACCTATATGCCTAAAAGTATAACTCGCAAGCCCCCACTGAGGTATTTGTCTTTAACTGTTAGCCAGAGAATATAATTAGTTCAAAACAAAGACATTTAGTGACATAACATAGTTTTTTTTAATTACATTGGATGATCTCTCCCCTCTCCCTTTAAATTTAAGGATAACTTTCCCACAAACATATAATTAAATAGTGAGCAAATGCTGGTTAGGTCCTAGTATCCTGTTAGATGGGATGGACCATCCCATTGGATCTGGTCCAAGACCAGCTAGATAGAAGACTGAAATGAGGATTGACTCACTTCTCACCCCAGGGCACTTTTGCCCTGAGTGCTTCTCAAAGTTGAGTGGATTAATTCTCTAATCTCTCCCCTCTCCCTACTTCCCCAGTTCCAGGATGGTCTCTGATCCTGGTGGGGAGAGTCAGGAGGAGAAGGGCCAATGTTAAAATGCCCAGACTGGACGGACACTGCTATTTGGATACCTTCGTTCACTGAATTTGAATGAATGGACATTTCTTGCTGTTCTCAGCCCCTACTTATTGTCCCCAGGTAGATTTTCAGTCTCATTTATCTTGTTAAATGTTCCTTTCTATTTCTTGTTGACATTATCACCTGATCTAACTTTGTGGATTTCAACAACATCTCCATTTAATAAATGGAGAATTCTCACTGATAACCTATAGCCCAGCAGGATCTGGAAGGGCAGACATTTTTATTTCTAAAGCAAAACACTTCATTCCTTTTCCAGGTTACTGCAGATTAATATCAGACTCCAATAAAGTCTTGCTTAAGCAAGGGCAAGGCCCTGGTCTGAGAGGTGATACTATTGACTGGCAATATGGAAGACAATGATAAGCAGAAGGGTAGAACAGACAAAGTAGAGAGCTTTCCATCTTTCCTAAATCATTACAGCTTCATCCTTTTAAAAAGTTTTTTGAAGTTGATTGGATCTAACAGAGGTCATGAGAACTAGAAGAGATTTTTGAGATCAAGTCCAGTCCCCTCATTTTATTTTAATTTAAAAAAATAATTAAAACTCACCCTGTCTTCCTTTTATTTCTTCCACCTACCTCCCAGTGAACAACAACAAAAAACCAAAACTCTTGTAACAGATGTGTAAAGTAAAATTAATTGGCTATGTCTAAAAAAAATGTTGCATTTTGCCTGGTCCATTACAGAAGTGATAAGGCTCCCAGATACAATGAGAAATGTTGGGAGGCAAGTAATCTTGTTTCATCTTTATTCTTCAGGAATTATGGCTGGTTATTCAGAATTCCTAAACCTTTCAGAGTTATCTCTACAGTATTATTGTATAAATTATTCTTTTGGCTCTGCTCACCTCATTTTGTATCAATTTATAAAATCTCCCTACATTTCTTAACCATCATCTTTCTTTTTTTTAATTAAAATAAACAATAAGAAAAAAAAAGAAAAACAGAAAAGGAACACAAAACAAAATGAAACAAAACGAAAAGGAACATTGTCATGTACCCAGCAGAACATCAGGAAGGATTCAAAATATATAACAACAAATTACCAAATCAAGAAAGTATATAGGTATCATATTTATGTTTCTATCTTTTCTTTACTTCCTTGTAAATTATTCTTTTGTTCTCTGCTGCACATCTTTTTTACTTTATTCTTTTTCCCCCTTTGACACCCCATACCCTCAAGCGGGCTAAAAGGATATATTTATGTAGATACTTGTAAAGATATACATACACATACATATACACACATCTTCTTTGCTTTAATTCTGCTCCTAATCTGCCTTACTTAACTTCCCCCCACCCATGGATCCCTCCCTTGTCTTCTTCCCTCATCCTTTGCTTCCCCATCTCCCAATCCTTCCCCCTTTATTTCTTTTTTAGATTTTGGAAGGGGCTACACCCTTCATGGTGTTTATGCAGTGTTGCCTATTGAACCCATTCCTAACGTGAGTAGGTTTTCAGAACTATGAGCCCTTCTCACCCCTGTGTGTCTGTTCTTCCTCTGCACCTCATTTGTATGATATAATTACTATTTTTACCTTTACTCTGCCACTATCTTTCTTTTGAGCTGCTCTATTATTGATGTCAATCTTAAACATGTTTTGTATTTCCCATGTTAAAAAAAATAAACAATTTGTCTATATTAATTAAGTTCCTTGAAACTGATCTATTGATTCTATTAAGTTCAGGTTTGGTCGATAGAAAGTCCTGAAAATCTGCAAGTTTGTTGAATGTCCATTTTTTCTCATTTAATATTATAGATAATTTTGTTGGATATGATACTTTTGGCCACAGGCCTACTTCTTTTGATTGTCAGTAGATATGATTCCCAGACCTATAGTATTTTATGATGGCTGCTGATAAGTCTTGTATAATTCTGATTGTAGTTCCAGCATATTTGAATTATTTTTCTCCTTATTTCTTGCAAAATTTTCTCTTTGATCTTGGGGGTTTCGAAATTTGGCTATAATGTTCCTGTGTGTTTTCCATACATTTCCACATTAATGATCAGTAGATTTTTTTCTATTTCTACTTTCCCCTCATGTTCTATCACTCCAGGACAGTTTTCTTGGATTATTTCTTGCATTATTGCTTCAAAGTCCTTTTTTGGTTACAATTTTCAGACAGTCCAATTATTCTTATATTTTCTCTACTTGATTTGTTCTCCAGATCTGTCATTTTTTCTTATAAGATATTTCACATTCTGTTCTATTTTTTTCCTTCTTTATAATCTGTTTTGTTATTTCTTGTTCTCTCATCGCTTCATTGGCTTCCTCTTGCCCAATTCTATTTTCAAAGAATTATTTTCATCTTTGAAACTCTGTATCTTTTTTTCTAGTTGGTTAACTTTTTTTTCATAATCTTCTTGTTTTTCATTTATTTACTTTAGTTTTTACTCAATGTCTCATTTGATTTTTCTGTTTCTTTTTTAAGTTCTATGAATTTTTTCTGGGCAGGGAGCCATTTCACATTACTCTTTGGGGTAGAAGTTCTTTTTATTTCAGTGTCCTCCTCTGAAGATGAACTTCAGTCTTCTCTGTTCCTATAGAAAATTTTTATGGTGGGTTTCTTTCTTCTTTGCTGGTTCTTTTTTTTTTTAAATAAAAAGCTTTAGTGTAAGCACTTCTAATCCTGAGGTGGAAGGATGATGCCTCTGGCTTCACCTCAGCTGCTCTTGACTGGGAACCCTAAATCAAGAGCTCCCCCCTACAGCAACACCCATAGCCAGCAGCATCCTTATCCCCTTGCCTCTGCACTCACCTGGTGCTGGTTCCTTCTTGCCCAGGGCCCTCTCCCTGCAGCACAGCTGGGCCTGAAGTTCCCTCAGTGTTCTGGGACTCAGACCCCAACTCCACAAAATCAGGGAGGTGTGAAAGTCTCTGTGGTTCTAGCTGAAGTTCCTGCTGTATCCAGCTTGCCCTGGGACTCCCCACTTGGTATTTCTAAGGAGCTAGCTAAGGGTTAATCCCAGGCCCAAATCTTTCTTTAGATCTTCTGGATTGTATGTGGAGGACCTCAGTTCTGCCCCAAATCTTCTTGATTTTTTTTAACCAGTCAATGTTCTCCCTGAGGCGCAAATTTGATCTATATGTGGGGGAAATCTGAAGAGCTTGAAATTTACCTAATTGGATTCCCAGAATCCCCCCCCAATCATTATTTCTTATAACACAACAGTATTCCCTCACATTTGTAGAATGAAAGTTGTTCAGCTATTCCTCAATTGATAGGTACTCCCTTAGTTTCAGTCCTTTGCCATGACATAAAGAGCTGCTATAAATATTCTTATATACATGTATCCTTTACTTCTTTCTTTG
Organism: Myrmecobius fasciatus; assembly: GCA_023553655.1. Lineage (NCBI taxonomy): Eukaryota > Metazoa > Chordata > Mammalia > Dasyuromorphia > Myrmecobiidae > Myrmecobius > Myrmecobius fasciatus. The sequence continues at coordinate 195,867 of JAJPUD010001443.1, forward strand.
TTGCCTTTGTGATATAGAGATCAAGTGAGGTAGTATTTGTAAAACACTTAGCATATAACATGCCCTCTATAAATGCTAGCTCAGTTATAATTATAGAGTAATAGTGGTATCTCTGGGTCAGAGGATATGTAGTTTAAGAACTTTGGGGGCATTTTTCCAAATTGTTTTCCAGAATGGCTGGACCGATTCTCAGCTCCACCAATAGTGCATGAATGTACCTGTTTGTCCACAGCCCCTCCAGCATTTGCTATTTTCCCTTTTTTGGTCATCTTTGCCAGTCCTACACTGCTCCTTCCTTTTACAAAGGTCAAAAATGAGACCCTGAGAAGGAAGTGATTTGTTAAAAATCATGTAGTTAATCAGTTACAGAATCTGGATTGAAATCTAAGTCTAATGATTCCACTGAGCCACATTTATCTTCTACAGGCTATGAATTCCCATAATATCAGACATTCACTTTTTAGTATAAAATTGCTTTCTAAAACCAGATGGAAATCATTTTTATTGCACCATAGTCATAGGTTTAAAAGTGAAGTCCTAGACCCTCCTTTTACAGATGAGAAAACTGAGGCTCAGAGACAGGAATGACTTTTTCAAAAGCACATGGCTAGAAAATAGACCAGCAGAGATTTGAATACAAATTCTTTACCTCCGAGGGCCGCTGGGTGGTGCCATAGTGCAGAGTCTGGAGTCAGGAATTCTTTTTTTGAGTTCAAAACTGGCCTTAGACACTTACTAGCAGTGTGATCCCAGGCAAGTAATTTAACCTGTTTGCCTCAGTTTCCTCATCTGTTAAATGAACTGGAGAAAGAAATGGCAATCTGCTCCAGGATTTTTGCCTAGAAAACCCCAAATGGGTCATGAAAGTTTGATCATGACTGAAAATGACTAAATAAATCTAGGACCATCTTCTTCTGCACTTTTTGCTGCTCTCCCTTGATGCACCTGGGATATGACTGCCTCTTGATATGGTGATAGGAACCAAGTCCTTGACATGTGAAGGATAGCCCTGAATGGAAAGTCTTTTCCCTTGAAATGGCAGAAGCCACTTAAGCTGGAGAGTGTACAGGGTGAGGAGATGCTTAGCATGCAGCTCATTCTCTGTGCCCGGGCTCTGCCTGGGCAGGAGGGGCTGCGGAAGGGAACTGGCTGGTCCTTCGGGAGTCTTTCTGCTGTGCCTTTGCTCTAGGAGAAGAGGAGAAATCTTGTTCTTGATAACATTTCCAGTCGATCAATAAACCCCAGAACAGAGCAACAGTGATGAGGGCAAAGGGCAGGACTCTACATTTCCCCAGGAGGAGATCTGGCTGGGAGACTGGAGCATGAGATTATAACTTTCTACCACCCCCCACCCTGTCCTTGTCCTCCCACTTGACCTGTAATTTTCCTCAAATCCTTTCTTTTTTTTTTAACCTCAATCACGGAACAGTAGAAAGGGGCCTGAGCTCCCCTCTCTGGGTCCGAGCTCCCTTGAAGGTATTTGAAGTCTGGGACGTTGAGTACTGAGAGCTTCAGACAGAGTGAGACCTGGGCCTCTGTCTCCCCAAGAGCTTGTTCTTTGCCCTAATGAAGAGTGGGGGTGGGTCAGTCTTTATTCTTTTTCCTTTGTATTTCAAATAGTAATGTTTTTTTTTTCTTTAGAAACTGAATCAGAGACAGAGAGAGGAAGGAGAGATGGAAGGATGGAGGAGGGAAGGAAGAAGAAAAGGGAGGAAGGAGGGAGGGAGGAAGGAAGGAAGAAAGGAAGGAAAGAAGGAAGAAGGAAAGGGAGGAAGGAAGGAAGGGAGGGAGGGAGGAAGGAAGAAGAAAAGGGAATAAGGAAGTAAGGAAAGTGGGAAGAAGGAAGGAAGAAAGAAGAAAAGGAAAGGAAAGAAGGAAGAAGAAAAGAGAAGGAGGGAGGAAGGAAGAAAGGGAGGAGAATAAAGAGTTTCTAAGAAGTTATTTTATCCCTTTGTGCAATCAGTTTATCTGAAGGATCATCAGATTGGGAGCTGAGAAGGACCCCCACTGCCATGACCAGTTCCTTTACATACCAGAAGGGGAAGATGGGACCTAAAGAAGGGAACAGACTTGGCCAAGGTCAAACAAGTAGGAAGTGGTAGAGATAGAATTTGCATCCAGGTCTTTGGCCCC
>JAJPUD010001443.1:198009-248121 GCA_023553655.1 Myrmecobius fasciatus
ATTTTATAAAGGAGAAAACTGAGGCAGAGGTGATTGCCTAGGATCATACAGCTAGTGTCAGAGGGTAGATGTGAACCCCAAATCCCACATGGGCTTCTTGTGCAGGTAGTTTTCACATAGCCTTTCAGCACCCTGGCCAGAGCTCCAGACCCAGAGCAGTGAATGCCCCACTTAGGTAAACATATACAGAATGAAAATCCTTCCAGGCCAGGTCCAGGCACCCAGAACATTTTCCTTTCCAATCTGCTGCTCCTGCTCTGAGGTTTATTCTTATTTTCAGTATGCCTCAGTAGATGGAGTTTGGGAGCTGAGAAAGCTTCCTAGGGGACTTCTGACCTCCACACTCAGTTGAAACAGCTGCTAGATGGGTGCTGTCCAGGGCTCTGCCCTTTGCCTTCCCATGTTAACCTGCCCCTTCATTTCAGTCTGACCGATCACTGCAAAGCCGGGTTCAAACCCCCATCTCTCACTCCTTTCTGTTGATTTCTTTCAAACACAATCTATCTATTGAATTTTCTAGACTGGAACAGGGAGGAAAACTATAAGGGGAAAAGTCTCTATTTTCGTATTGATCTGAGATTTAATAGAGAGTTAGGTATTATATGAACTGTAGCAAATTATGTTTTAGCAGGCCAGTGCTTCTGATGAGTCCCTGCTTCTCCTGAATAATCATCCACTGGCACATTGGAAAGAGAAAATGGACGCCAGCGAGGAGTGACTGGTGGAGTGGCCGATGATGGTTACTTGGGCAGCATCAGGGACCTACTCCCCGAGAGGCAGGACTCCCCACCGCCCTCCTAGACTGGTTAGCAAACATTTAAGTGCCTCATATGGGCCAGACATCGTGGCAACCAGAGGAACACTGGCCCTCAAGTCAGGAAGACCTCAGATACTAATAAGTAAACTGGATAAGTCACTTAACCTCTAAATGCCTCAGTTTCTTGATCTCTAAAATGGGGGTAATCATAATTCCCACTTCTCAGGGTAGTCTTGAATGAGGATCAAATGAAATAATATTTATACTTTGCAAACCTCAAAGGACTTAAAAGTATTATCATGATTATTATTATTACTACTACTAATGGAGGACACAGCACAAAAACAATTATGTATCTACAAGATATATGGAGTATAAGAAAGGGAGAATCTTGGAACTTCAGAAGCTATCTTTCATCTCACAGATGAGAAAATTGAGGCTTGTGAATTCAGATATGGATGTCCCATTCAAGGTACAGATCACCACCCCCTTTGTGACTTAAATTGTCTTTGAAAGTTTTCAGGCCTGGATAATTTGTCATTCTGTGACCCATGGGCTGATAAATCTTCCTGAAATCCTATAGCCTGGTACTTGGATGACAGCCAGAGACAGATGTATCTCTGACACACATCTCTGAGCTTATGCTCCAGGACAGGACTCGAAACCAAGCTAAGCTTTCAGACTTGATTTTTTTGGGTCATAAGGAGCCATGGATGGTTTGTGAGCAGGGGAGTGATAAAGCCTGTGATGGTGTGGGGGATGAATTGGCCAGAGACAAGGAGATCTCTTGGGAGTTGGTGGCGGTGGGCACTGGTTTGCAGGATCAAGGGTCACTGACATGGACCTTTCTTCCCTGGTGGCATTGTACCCAGCCACAGAAACACTGCAGAAGAGACAATCCTAGCTCCTTATCCCCAACGTGGGCTCGGTTCTCTTTCTTTAGAACAAAATCAGATACTAAATTTTTAGAGCAAATCCATTACTAGACAGATCATAACAGCTACAAGTTCCAGTTTTATCTGGAGGAAAAGCATGACCTTTGCATTTCCACTAAATCATCCCTGCTGATGTACTACTAAGTCATGGCTGAGATGACCCTTGCTGGGCTCCTTCTCCTGCCTCCACTTCCTTGCCAGTTCCACTCTCCCCATGAAAAAGGATCAGATGCTCCCAGGGGGCACTGTTACATATACCTGCAGTTGTAGAGAGGAGGTCAGTGGGTAAGATGGATGAACTTTTGCTGGCTATGCAACTCCGGGAAGGAGGAACACCAGGAGCTTTCCTGTGTGGCTGAGAGAGCATAGGATGTGGAACTGGGAGACCTAAGTGTGAATTCTGCCCGCTGCCTCTCCCTCTGCCTCCATTTCTCCATATGTAAAATGCAGTTATTTATACTTGTGAAGCCTCCCAAAGGAAATAAGATATAGGAAGCCCTTTGCAGGTGTTTGATTTCTTAGTCAGCTGTTATTATTAGCAGTGAGTTTTTTATTTAATGGGGGGGTGTTATGTTTGTTTATTTGTTTATTTTTGGTATGATTTCATCCCAGTAAGAAAATTTCCTCTACCAATATTGTATTAGAGCATCCCCTGAGGCTCAGATAGGTTAAGTCACTTGGCCAGGGTCACACAGCCAGGATGGGTTGGAGGGAGCACTGGAAACGCAAACCTTTTTGACTCAAGGGCAGGCTTGCAGTCTGCTGATTACTGAATTATGATATGATTTTTATGAATTATGATAACTCATAATTATCAATCTAGTAGACTGTGGCTTGGGCATCAGAAGGGGACACATTAGAGCTGTGTCATATTCATTTTAACGGGTTCGATTTCTTATGTTATGGCTCTCTTGTGAGTCAGCAGGAAAAGACATTTTGTGGTTCTCAGCATCTGCTTTGTAGAGCCACCTCCCAGCATCCTTCTTGACCAGCATCTTGCCAGGGGGGTGCTGTATTCATGAGAAAGTATCTAATCCCGAGCCCTGCCTCCCCCTACCCCAGCATGGAATTACAGGTCTCTGCTTCCCCTCCCACGGTCCTCAGGATGGGAAGCCTGCAGGTGAGCCCTACCTCCTGCTCTGAGAATCTGGGTCTGTGACATTTTACTCCTGGGGGAGCTCCCAGGTTAAGTGACTGATTCGCGTGCCCCCCAGGGAGCCAGGATCGCTGTGACAAATGACTCCCTCTCTTCTGGAGCGAGCAGCTCGGTGCTAAGTAAATGAATCAACCTGGGGGATGTGCCCTGGGAGCTGGGAAAGGGGACTTTTTCTTTCTTTCTCTTCTTTTTGGCCAAGTATCAGTATGAAATTAAACCATTTTACTGAGAGGAAAGGAGCCTAATAGATATCACAAGTTAACTATACCTCCTACTCTCAACCTGATTTTGGTTCATACTCAGGATGGAGTACCCAGATAAGCCCTGACCTTACAGGCAAAAGTCCTGGGTTCGAATCTCAACTCCTCCAATTGTTGTATGTATGACACTTAGTCTTTTTGCAAAATGGACATAGTACTTGTCCGGCTTAAGGAAAGGCACCAAATAGGGGCTTGGATCCAGACTCTGTTATCTGTGTAGCAAGTCACTTTGTTGGAGACAAAGCCTTAAAGTGGAAAGCATTCTGTGTGTGTGTGTGTGTGTAGTCCAAGGACCTGGCTTCAACTCTCAGCTCTGCCATTTAGAACTTCTATGACCTTGACCAATGGGTGTTGCCTCTCTGGGCCTCAGTTTCCTTATCTGTAAAATGGGAGGTCAGACTGGATGACTCTGGGCCCTTAAAATCCTTTGCAGTCTGGCTCCAGACTACCTCTGCAGGCGTTACATATCATACTTTTTCACAAGTTCTACTTTCCAGCCAGACTGGCCTATTTATTGTACGTGATATTCCATCTCCCTCCTCTGGGTCTTTGCACACACTATCCCCTATGCCCAGAAAGCATTTCTTCCTCTTCTCTGCCACTCTAACTTTCTTCAAACCCAGCTTAAGTACCTTTCCTCTGCCAGGATCTCCCTAGTGCCCTTCACCAGTCTGCTGTCATTTTCTGTCAGCCTTTTGTATTTATTTAGATGGGTCCATGCTGTTTGTCCACATAGAATGTAAACTCCCCAAGGGCAGGTGCTGTTGCATTTCTGTCTTTGTGTCTCCAGTAGCAGCTTGATATATCACCGTCCTTTGGTCCCACGATTTCACTGGGATGGGGAACTTCCAGGGAGGAAATTCCCTCTACCAGTGCAGATTACCACTTTTTCTATAGAAAATTGCCTGAGAAGGCACTGAGAGGGCACAGGATTGAGCACTACAAGGTACTGTAGGCTTAGTGCAACCCCCCCCCCATTTTATGGATGAGAGAGGGAAGGGACTTGTTCAAGGTCATCCAGGTAGCAAATATCAGAGGTAAGATTTGAACCCATGTCCTCTGACTCTAGAACTATCCCGTTGGTCAAAGGTCACACAGTCATAATGTGGCAGAGGCAAAGTCCAGGCCTTTTCATCTCCAAGGCTAGCCCTTCTTCCACTATGCTATAGAGCCTGATACATAGCAGGCCCTAAATAGATGCTCATTCATTGATTAAATGGTTTCCCACTCTGTCAAAAGAAGTTTACTGAGCCAGAGTAAGATGGTCAAAGGGACCCAAATGGCCCAACCAAAAAATAATATATATTTGTATATAATAAAATATTTAAAAAAAAGAAAAGTGAATAAAACACAATACAACATAGATACTGTTAATTTGTGGTTTTCTAAGTCAATAAGTGGCTCACAGAGATCCATTTCTATTTGACTTTGACATCACTGGTCTAGATGATCTCTGAGGTTGCTTCTGGCTGCCGATCATAGTTTTGTGGTTGAGATCATTGATTTGGAAGTCCTTCAGTATTCAGAGAGTCGCACAGCTCTCCAGAACAAGGGTGATCCTTGTGGGCATTATGTGCTGGTATTATTATTAATAAGCAAACCAGAGATCTCCCACCCCTCCTCCACAGGGTACAAAAGCAATTCTCTGAGGAGACTGAGTGAGAGTCCAGAAAGTATTTACATTACACTATCTTCTCTCCCTCCCTCTTTCTCTCTCTGTCTCTTTCCCCCCTTTTTTCTTCTCTCCTCTTCCTCCTCTTCTTCTTCCTTCTTCTTTCTTCTTCTTCCTCTCCTTCTCCTCCTTCCCCTTCCCCTCCTTCTCTTCTTCCTCCTCCTTTTTTTCCTCCTCTTCCTCCTCTTCTTCCTCCTCCTTTTTTTCTTCTCTTCTTCCTTCTCCTTTTTTCCTTCTCTTCTTCCTCCTCCTCCTCTTCCTTCTCCTCCTCTTCCTCTTCCTCCTTCTCCCCCTCTCTTCTCCCTTCCTTCCTTCCTCCTCCTCCTTCTTTTTTCTCTTTCTGTCTTTGTCCCTCTGTCTCTCTCTCTCTCCCTTTTCTCTCTTCCTCTCTCCCTCCTCTTTCTCTTCTTTCTCTCATAGAAAGTCTGCACCAAATGTGGGATTGAGACATCCAGCAGTCAGAAGCGGACTCTGTGGTTGTGTAAGATATGCAGTGAGCAGAGAGAGGTAGAGTATCCAGGGGTCTTTGAGGGACAGGGGAAGCCCCTTGGCCATAAGGTGGGTTGTATCTCTGGGGTCTCTGGCCAGATGAAGGTTGGGGGTGGGATGAGTGGGATGGGGCTGGGCTTTTTCTCAAGTATTTAATCGGGGACTTGGGTTGGGGGTAGGTGGGAGAATCTGTGCCATCTGAGCATTTCTAAATCAGGAAGGGCACCAGTGGGGCTACTGGCTCCCTGGGGACTGGAGTGTCTCCTATCTCCAGCACAGCTGCCCATCCTTCGGCTGCCTCCCAGTAAAAGATGTGCTGTTAATGGAAGGAGTGGGTCCATGTCATATGAGAAGCAGTTGGAAGAATGGGATGGGATGTGTTTAACTTTGAAAAGAGAATGCTGGGATTGGGGGGCAGTGGGATGGGATTTGGACATGGTCGAGATGCTCACTGGGCATATTATAATGGGTATTCCTCTTGTGTATGGGTTAGATTCAGTGGCCACAGAGGTCTCCCCAAATCTCAAAATCTGTGATTCTGGTTCTTGACGTAAGAAGCAGAAAAATGGGATGGACACATTGACGTAAGGATTTCAAGGCAGCCACGGTTGGCTCAGAGAAATCGTTCTTAGGGATGCAACAATGACTGAGCCCTGTTGTGGTCTCTCTCCCTGGGTATAGAGGCGCCTGTCCCAGGCTCAGACACACCTATTTACACAGGGTACCTCAGGGACGCTCCAAAAGAAGAGCAATTAAGAAATAAATATGCCTGAGGGACCAAGAGCTCCTCTCTGCCCAGCCCTGCCTCTAAGTCTCACTGGGCATCTCTCTCATTCCTTCAGGTGCCGTTGTCTGCACCCTGTAGAATATTATGGTTTTTCAGGAATACGTCAACTGTGTTCCTCCTTCTTGCTTTCCCCAATAATCCTGGCAACTGCCAATAGCTACCCTTCAGTATAGTTTCCCACAAAACATGTTCACCCCCAGTTGTTCTCTTCTTCATACTTAGTTTCCTCATCTGTGAAATGGGGATAATAATAATAATAGCACTTACTGAGGAGGCAAGATGGCCCAGTGGATAGAGCACCCACCCTGGAGGACTTGAGTTCAAATCTGTCCCTTACTAGCTGTGTGACTCCATTACCTTCAAAAAAAGATAATAACATATCTCCCAAGACTGTTGTGAAAATTAAATGAGATAATATTTGTAAAGCAAGTTGCAAACCTTAAAACTTTTATGTAAACACTAGCTGTTGTTATTATCATTTCTTTCTCTGTGTTCCACTATGGCGCCCTCCATTCTCCCACCCCCATAACTCATGGACAGGTGGCATGGGGGCTGAGACAACAAGGGTACACTGGGGACGCCACAGCCTGAGGCAGGACTGTATTCTTGACTCTCCAAGGCAGTGTTGCAGTAAAGAGCCGGGCTGAGCTGGGAGTCTGAGACCTCAGACACTTGGTAGCTGTGCGATTCTGAACAAGTCACCTCATTCCTGAACTGTGCCTCAGTTCCTTCAGCTATAAAAGGGGGATAATAATTGCAGCTACCTCCTAAGAGTCTTGTGAGGATCAAATGAGATGATATTTGTAAAGCTTTTAGCACACTCTCTGGCACATAGTAGGTGCTTAATAAATGCTTGTTTTGTTTCCTTCCTTAGTTTCCTCTCTCCTTTTTTCCTTCCCTTATCTCTCCTTTCCTCCTTCCCTTCCCTCCTTCATTTCCCCCCTCTCCTTTTCTCCCTCTCTCCTCCTTTCTTCCTTCCTTCCCTTCCTCTTTTTCCTCCCTTCCTCCTCTTTTCCTTCCTGTACCACTTGAATCACTTGGTAGACTCCTCCACCCCAGGAGACCTGGCCTTTTGCGAAGTACAAAGTTGTCACATCCTCTTCATGGCTCTAGCTGAGAAAATAACATTAATGATGCAATTATGTGACACTAGAATTTCAGAGCCTGCCCCCACACATTTTCCTTTTTTTTTAAACAGCCATGATATGAAAAGCCTGGGATGTTTTATCTTTGAGCCCTGAGTGGCTAGTACATAGCGGACACTTAAATACTAGTTAGTTGATTGAGTTATTGATTGATTGGACTAGGTGATCTCTAAGCCCTTTTAACTCTGGCTTCTATAAGTAAATAAGCCAAACTCAGAGAAATTAACTGAATTGTCCAGAATAATACAGTGAATCAATAGTCAGAACCCAAATCCTCTTTATTTTACCTAAAATAAAATTTTGGGGTTTTATATCACTTTCATTTTTAAATATGTTCTCTTTCTATATCACTTTCATTTTCAAATATATTCTCCTTCCTTCCCCAATCTCATTCCTGTTCATAAAGAAACTTGCAAAATCCCATTAATTATCCTGATTCCCAAGAATCTCCCAGCCTTATTTCTGCTGCATTGCTATAAGTATCCTGGTTCTGCAGTCAGCCTTGGAAAAGAAAAAAAAATGAGAAAATGAGGGAGAAGTCAGGCAAAGACAATCAATTCATTGATGACATTTGCGGGTGTGCACGGTGTTCTGGTGCCCCACCTTTGCCCAAAAGAGAAAGATATGAATTTTCTCAGCTCTTCTTCAGAACCACGCTTGGTCATTATCATTGGATGGCATTGCTTTTTGTTTATTTCTTTATTTTAGAACTAAGCTCTCTCTACCTTGATTTTCCAGCCAAGTATTCCCTCTTCATTACCTTGTAGCATGATATAAGGAAAAAACTTCTAACAGAGCTACCCACAAGCTAATAGACCTCCTTGAGAGGTAATGAGTTCCCTGTTACTGAAAAGATTCAAGCAGAAGCTTGATGACAATATGTAATAATAATAATAACTGGTATTTATATAGCACTTGAAGACTTGCCAAGCAATTTCACACATGTTTTCATTTGAGCATCACAACAACTCTTGGAGGCAGCTGCTGTTATTTCCCCCATTTTACAAATTAGGAAACTGAGGCACAGAATGGTTAGTGACTTGCACAGAGTCGACATCTAGTATCTGAGTCAGGATTTGAAATCAAGTCTGGAGTCCAAATTCTACACTCAACCCACTATACTATCTAGTTAAGGAGTGGACGACCATTTCTCAGAGAGATGATAGAATGGTCCTTGGTCCAGTGACAGTGGCTCTAGATGGCCTCTGAGGTCCTTTCTGACTCCTGAGGTTCTGGATGATTTTGTGACACCTTGTAAAACATAAAGAGAATAAATTATAGTGCAACACAATTTTCAAAATAATTTTTACAGCAAATTCACAGACTCCAGGTTAAGCATTCTTATTTTAGGATAAATTATCAATCTCCATGATCTGGCATCCGAAGCTCTTCCCAAAGGGCCTTCCTCCTCCCGTTATAGGCTTATTTCATGTGTTCTGTGATCCAGACTCACTGGCTTGCTTGCTGTTCCCTCTAACTTTTCCTTCCATCTCCTACCTCCTCGCCTTTGCCATGGCTGTGCCCTTCACCCGGCTGGCATTATCTCCACTTCCTTATGACTTGAAAACCTCCCTTCAAGTTTCTACCTCCTCGAGGAAGCCTCTCTGGATCTTTCCCCGGATAAATGTAACTTCTCTGGGTCTCAGTTTCCTCCTTTATAAAAATAAAAGATTGAACCAAATGGCCTTGAGGTCCCCTGCTAGCTCTCCACATATGACTTTATGATTTAATCTAACTCTTGGATCTCCAGTTCCTCACATAGTACCTGAGTCTGTTGTTACTGTTCAGTCAATCATTCAGTCCTGTCCAACTCTTCATCCTGATTCAGAGTAAGCATTTGATCTATGGCTTTTGGCCAGTGAGCCCTGTGGTCTGGGAGACTGAGGCTGGTGGGTTTCTTGAGGTCTGCAGCTCTGAGCCTTGGGATGGAAGCCTCCACTTAAGGAAGAGGGAACTGGTTCATGTGGGAAAATCCCATGCTAATCAGAGTACCCATGAGGAGACATGGGCAATATAAGCCAGTCTTTATTTTTTTAAAGCCCTATACTAAATGGCACCTCCCTGTGATCAACCAGATTATTAAAAGGATTAAAATGAGATTGGATTCAAAACAAAACAAAAAAAGAGTAAATAAACAAAAACAATAAAGCAAAATACAAACAAAAGCAAATACAAATAAATAGATGCCCTTTAGTGGACAGATTGATTCAATGTGCAATCCAATGACATTTCAAGGAGACTGGGAAAGTTTTTTAAAACTTTTATATCCCTAATGCTTGCCTCAGTGCCTTGCTCCCCAAGTAGGAGTTAAATAAATGCCCTTGGGATAAAATTGAAATTCTTTCTCTGTAGTTTGCTTTCTCAGGTTCTCAGAGGTTTTTGTACTTCTAGAATCTCCTTTTAAAATGCAAATGATGGGGAGAGGGATCATGAGCTGTTCTCCCCTAATACCTTGGTGAGATTGGTTAGCTGCAGGCAGAGCTACTTCTGAGGAGAAAGGATGCTGGAAGAGGGGCTTGAAAAGGGGATTGGGAGAGCTGCCCTGTCTGAACCCACCTGCTATGCTATGGCATGGAACACTCAGGTCTTCCTGACTCCAGACCAGGTGCAGTATCCATTGCATTATCTAGCTGTTCCCATATAATAAGAGATTATAAGTTTCTTACAGGTAGGGACTGTTGGAGATTCCCTCTTAATATGCCAGTTTTTTGTAACTTAGGCTCTTTGAGAGCCTAAATTCTGGGGCAGTGACTAATTAAGGGTCACAGAGTCAGTATATGTTGGAGGCAAGATTTGAACTGAAGCAGATTTAGACTTTGGACTTTGCACATAATAGAAGCTTAATCAATGAATTTTTGGATGGAGTGTATTGTAGTTTTCTATCCATGCTGAGACAGAAGATGCCTTGTTCCTCACCAGGTGTACCCGCCTCCCCCTGATGTGCTAACAAGCCAGAGAAAAAAGCCAAGGGAGATAGATTTAAAAGGCCTTTTTTTGTATTGGTTTGTGTCTTGCCACTGGTTTGCCCTGTGGCTAGGCTGATTTGGGTTTGTAGAGCCCAGAATGAACTTACTTTTTTAGCTGGGCAGAGACAATACCCCTTTTGTGCATGGGTGTTCCACTCTACTAAGCCTGGCATATTGGGAGTCTGCCGCCCATGTCTCAGTGGTGTGGTGGCTGGTCTGGTGTCTGTGTGTATCAAAGCCAATCTATTCCTCTTGTCTACTTTCTTTTCCATGACAGGGTAATTGGTTTTTTTTTCTTTAAATGCTCCCATTTTTTTTAAATTAAAAAAAATCTAATCAAAAAGTAGAGATAACTCAACATAAGAGAACATTTTAAAATGTCAGATTCTAAGTGCTACACGTGGCTATTTCTGTGATAAAAATTCAGAGCTGTGTCCCCCAGCAGCCGCCAAGTCCTAAATGGAAGAACTCACATTTCTGATGAAAACCCTTATGATTCGTCTGCCAAGGCCTCTTATCTCCCTTCCCTCTTGCCTCTTCAGTTCTGTATCTCCTGGAGTAATTATGAGCATTCCCCACTCCCTCCTCCCTCAGCAAATGGATCCACTCTTGCTGGAAGTCCCCAGAGCGGCTGGGACTTGAGATTTTCTTTATACATCCTTGAAGTACAGCATGAGTGAGATACGGGCAAGTCCCCCCATACCTCACTGTTTTGGGGAACTTCCCTTGGTGAACTTGGGAAAAAAGCTATGGCTGTGAAGGAAGCAGCCCTGGCTTTGATGCTTTTCCCTCTGACTTTGGTTGGGTAAGCCAGTCAACTACCCCCAGCCTCAATTTACTCATCTTTCAGTTGGGTAGGGTAGGACTAGATTACCTCTCATCATCACCTTCTGGCTTCAGGGCTAGGATCTCATGAGCCTAATGAGGAAATTCGTTATTTAGGAGAGCCCCACGTTCTACAAACCAGGCCAGGGGAAAGGGTGGCTGACCATAGCAGGGGACATACCGCTGAGCAGAAAATGGATAGCAAACATCCAGGAGTTATAGGGCAATTTCTCTGTTTTAACTGATGATTCTTACTTTGTAAGAGTACCATATAATGTTTCCCTATTTTAAATGATGATTCTTACTTTATAAGAATATCATATAATGTTTCCCTACTTTAACTGATGATTCTTACTTTGTAAGAATACCATATAATGTTTACCTACTTTAACTGATGAATCTTACTTTGTAAGAATTTCATATAATATTTTCCTATTTTAACTGGTGATTCTTACTTTGTAAGAGTATCATATAATGTTTTCCTATTTTAACTGATGATTCTTACTTTGTAAGAATACCATATAATGTTTCCCTATTTTAACTGATGATTTTTACTTTGTAAATGTCTGAGATCTTTCATGTTTTTTAAAAGAAAGATGTGAGAGCTGGTCTGCCATCAGTCTCAACAGCTTTTACTATCTCTGAGGCCTTAATCTCCATTAACTAAGAAAATAAAATAAGTTGGTTTATTAGCATTTATTCAGGGTTTACTCTAGAACAGGCACTGGGCTAAGTGCTGAGGTATGGCTATAAGTAAGCAATTGAGTCCTAGCCCTCCTTCCATTCTAATACAGAAAGACAATGTGTAAAGAGGAATAAGAAGGGAAGAGGGAAGGGATGAGCTCTTTGGCATAGGTTGGAGATATTCAAAGTGCATTATGGGCTGAGAGGGGCGTCATTGCCTGTGAGTTCATTAATCAGAGTCCGAATGTCAGTGGGAGGAAGAGAAAGCCAGAGCGCAGGAAGACATGGATTTGAGATGGCCTTGAAGGTTACACGGCAAATTAATTTGAAATCTAGGCTTTTCTAGAATTTATCTCTTTCACCATTTTTGGAGTTTCTGATAAATGCTGCTTAAAGCCAAAGACAGCTGTGAGTGAGATCTCCTGACTATGTCTAGGGACCCAGAAGACAAAAGGTTTGTGATGAAGGGTGAAGAAAGATTCTCAAGGAATTGAAAAGTGTGACTGAAAATTTATAGTTAGACTTTATTTTTCAGGCTCTTTTCCCCTGAGGCAATTGGGGTTAAGTAACTTGCCGAGGGTCACACAGCTAGGAAGTGTTAAGTATCTGAGACCAGATTTGAATTCAGGTCCTGGTGCTCTATTCACTGCACCACCTAGCTGCCCCCTTGCCTCTTTTGTTAAACTTGGAATCTTGTATTTTCTTAAAATGGTCCAGGCCAGCATGTAAAGGTGATGCTTCTGAACTATCTTCCGTTACTCAGGCTTTTGGAACTGTTCTTTTCCCACAGTAGTACTAGGGATGGATAGTGCTGAGCTCACTCTCTCAGTTGATGGTCTTTCATATAGGACTGGTCAGGGTTCTGTCTGAGCCACAGGAACAGCATGAAACTAGCTGATCCACCCCATGAGAATTAAACTCATGATTTTAGCACTGTGTCCCAGACCCCTGAGCTAACCAACCACAAAGGAAGATGCATATAAATGCAAGCAATGGATTCTAAACTGAATGCCCTTAGCTAGTCTCATGTGTACTGAGAGAATACATCTGGGGGAGTATTCTATAAATGAGGAGCTCTTCTCCATTCAGGCTTTGGGATCTGCTCCTCTACTCTCTTACCTAGTGGCCATAGGGAAAAGTCACTTAACATCTCATGCCCTTAAACTTCTGTTTCATCTCTTATAAAATGTGGAGGCTGACCTCCAAAGGAGAGGGGCTCCAGCTTCTAGTTCTGAAGCATGTTATCATTTCAGTTGGTGGTAAAGTCCTCAGCGATAGTGATTATTTCATCTTGGTTTTTATATCTCTCATACCCAACAGAGAACCTGATGTATATATTGGAGGCACTTAATAGGTGCTTGCTGATTGATTATTTGAGAAATCTATGTTCTAGATGGTTGCCGAGTGCTCACAGTACATAGAATATGCTGAACTTGGAACCAGGAAGTCCTCAGACACTAGTGCTGGGCAAGTCACCTAACCTCTTACTTTCCTCATCTGAAGAATGGGAATTCTCATAGCACTTATCTTATAGGACCAAATAAGGGTCACATAAGATAGTAATAATAAAATAATAATGATAGCATTTGTGTAGCACTTTAAAGTTTGCAAAGAACTTATTTTACAGATCTTAAAGGAAGCTAAAAATGCCAGCTATTGTCTTTTAAAATTTTTATCCTTCGGTATTATTCGTGATTCTATGATTGATGGAAGTGATTGGAATAATGGACTGGAATTAGTTCTGGAAGATTCCACAGAGGGGCTGAATCTGGGACAAGATTTCAAAGACATTTGGATTGTTTTTCCTCCCTAAAGTTAATTGGCCCCACAGCCAATCAGGGGATGTGACTAGATGGTCATTCATATGAAAAAGGTTTTTGATGATGCTGTAAACTCAACATGAGGCATCAGTGGAACCCAGCAGCTGACAAAGGCCACATAAGCTGAGGTCTCATTGATAGTCACAGTATCTAAGACTTAAGAGGTGATGGTTCTGTTCTCCTCTCCCTGAGGTAGACAACAACTGGAACAGTTGTGTCTAAGACTGGAGGGCCACATCTGGGACAAAGTACCCGGAGAAGGTTAACCAAGGATGCCCAATGATTTAGAAAGTTGTTCCTTATGGGTAGGGATTGCTTCATTCTTTTCATTAATATTTCCAGTGCATGACACATAATGTGCACCTAATGTATGTTGAGTGAGATGGACTGACTTGGCTTGGAAACCAAGTTATGTGATAGCAGGTTCTAGGAACAGGCATGTTGACCCAAGAAAGATTAAATGGGACAGGATCACCATTTTGAATAGCTGAAGGGCTATTAAGAAAGATTAGTTTGTATGTTGTATGTAAATGTGTACATACACACATAAATATTCTCTTTTTAAGAAAACATTTTTATTAAAGCTTTTTATTTACAGAACATGAGTGATTTTTCTACATTGACCTTTGCAAAACTTTTTTTTTGTTCCAAGCTTTTCCCCTCCTTCCTCCCACCCCCACCCCTAGATGACAGGTAGTCTAATACATGTTAAATATATTAAATTATATGACAAATCCAATATATGTATATATACAGTTATCTTACTGAACAAGAAAAATCAGATCTAGAAAGTGAAAAAAAAAAACAACCTAAGAAGGAAAACAAAATGCAAGGAAATATTCACAGAAAGTGTTAAAATGCTGTGTTGTGGTCCATACTCAGTTCCCACAGGCCTCTCTCTGGAACACATAAATATTCTTTCTTCTTTGAACCAACTCTGCCCCCTCCATAGTAGAAGTTCTTCCTATTTATATGAGATAATTATCTCTATTCTTCCTTCTCCCTTCCCCCTTCTTTCCCCTTCTTTCTCTTCCCTTCATTTTTTGGGAGATCATTGATTCACATTCATGTCCTCTGTCTTATGTAAACTACTTTAAACTGCCCTAATAAGAAATTGGAGCTCAAAAAGCTTGAGAATTGGCTAAAGAAGTATTTGTCGAACAGAAAAGTGGCTTGGCTTCTTCTAAAAGCCTTCTTTCTAAGCAGGCTCCAACCTTTCCCCTGATGACTTCCCTGAAGTTTTATTCTTATGACTTGGGACTAAGGGCTGGAAGGTTCCCTTGGGGAAGATGGTCTGATTGATCAGGGACCAGAGATGTGGAGGGTTTTTTTTGTTTTGTTTTGTTTTGTTTTGACACAAACCCTCCCATCAATTCCTCCAGGGCTGAGAGGCCAGAGAATGACCTGGGGCAGCCGCTGTCCATGGTGCTGACTCCTCATCTTCATAGCTTAGAGTTCATCCTGTTGGGCATCCCTGCACAGAAGCTTCCTCAGCCTAGTTCTCAGAGGCTGCTCTGCCCTGCCTCTCACCAGTCAGAAAATGGAAAATAGATTTTTAAAAATGGAAGGGAAAAACCCAGCCAAGAGGAGGCTTTATTTGCAGTTCTACACAAGCTCCCCAGCACACTTCCATTGCCCCTGCCTTTTGGGGTATCCTCTGTTCACTGTGACAGCAGTTGCCATCTGTTTTCCTTCTCTTCTTTCCTGGTCCTGCAGTCACCTTGGTGTTTAGTATTTTTTTCCTGCAAATAGATTTGCAAAAATGGAGGAGGGAGTAAATGTGGAGGGCCCTCCTGGGAGTGGGTGGCTGACACTTGGGCAGGGCAGCATTGGCGTCTTCTCTGTGCCATCTGCTGTTCTCCTGGGGCTTCTGTCACCCTGTCCCCTGGAGACCCGGACAGCCACACTTCTTCTGTGTGTTCATCGGCTCCCACGCCTCCACAGTTCTGCCAAACAGAGCCAGACTTCGCACATGTGAGGTGCTGCATTTTGGTCTCCTGAAGATGGCAAGAAAGTTACTGAAGCCAATTTATGTCCCTCTTTATAGGGAAGCAACAGTGTATAGTTCCACTGTGGTGGGAAGTGTTATATCTGGAGTCAGAGGAACTCTGGCTTTGTTACAGCTGCTTGGATGACCTTTGGCAAATCAGTTAACCACTCTGTACCTCAGTTTCCCCATCTGCAAAATGAGAGAGATTTGAACTAAATAGCCTATGAGGTTCCTTTCTATTAAAATCTGAAATCTGTTATCTTATAAATCTGTGGCCTGTGTGACTGTACAAGTCACCTCACCCTTCTAGGCCTCAGTTTCCCTATCTGTAAAATGAAGAAGATAAGCTAAATGGCCTATAAAGTCCCTTCCAGTTCTAAGTCTATAAGTCAGGCATCTCATCAATAAGGCATGCATTTGGGAGATAACTGGCCCATCTTTGGCTTACTGCCTTGCAATGGGATAGTTTTTATATGAAGTTAACTAGTTCATGGTGGAGTTTGAACCTGTGATCACAGCCTCCTAATCTCTGCTCCAACCACTCTGAGTTATCCAGCCAATTGCAACTGCAGAGAGATGCACATTCAGAGGCAGAGACATCACACCCATGTGGGATTTTTTGAGAAGAGAGAAATAGGAACTTAAAGTGTTTCTCCTTGTGAAGCCAACAGGTCTAGGCAAGCTTTTCAACCCCCCATCAGTTGCTTTCAGGTCACTCCTGCTTATCTTTCAAAGTGACTGACCAGGTCATAAAGGAACCAAACAAACTGGTAAATTCTTTTAGCTGGAGTTGCTCTTACTATGTGTACTGGTGATCCAAAAATACAGTGAAAGGAGGGGGGTGGTAAATCAATTTTTTCCACTTTGAGCCTTTCTGATGATGCTTGCCTGAAACACCCAGGTGCAGCCAGCACCATGCTTGTGTCTGCACAGAAATCCTTCATAGCTGTCCCCTTCTGTTTGCCCTGAAAAAGTCCCTTGTGCATCTCTTCTTGTGTCTGCCTGTCTGTCTTTCTCTCTCACACACACACATACACACACACACACACACACACACACTCCTCCTTTTCTTATAACACTAGGGAGCTACAGGTAGGTAGATGTTAGATTCCATTTCTTGAAGTAATGAGTATTAATTTGGAAAGTTAGGTCTTTGTGAATATTTGTTAGATGTAAGACAAGGTCTTCACCCACATAGATCCAGATCCATCTCCTCTGCCAAGCTGTCTACAAGATGATGACTGTAGGAACACGGAAACATAATGCCATACATATGGAGCCAAAAAGGAACTCGAAAGTCATTTAATTCATCCTTCTCTTTTATAGATCAGGAAACTGACCCAGAGAGATGAAATGTCTTGCTTTGAAGTCTTGGAGAGGAAGCAGTGAGGGGATTTAATCCCAGCTCATCAACCTCTCAAATCCTTGCCTTTTTCTGCTATGCCACAAGTAGCTCCCATGATCCTCATGAATAGTGTGGGTAGCTCTCCATTTTTTCCTTTACTCAATTAGCAGTATACAGTACTCATAGCTGAATATAGTTATCTTTGTAGTCAAAATTTCATGTAGAATTCACATTTGTGTGGGAGACATTGTGCCCAAGGAGAGCCTTTAAAGCTATATTTGGTTCTGCTGAGTCAAATGCTTTTCAAGTAGTTATTGATATATTTTATTTTGATACAACAGATACTTCCCAACAAACACTGAAAGAAACCTCCAGAAAAAGGCATGTTCCTTACAAATGGTTAATTCTGCCTGATGGTGTGATTTTGATTAATAACACATGCTTGCTTGTCGTTTTCCACTGTTATAACTTACTAGTTGTTAACAGAAAGGACATATGTAAGGAATTTAGCTTTTAAAGTATGGCACCAGCATTGCCCATGATATCAAATGCCTTCAAAACTCAACAATCAATAGACACAGCAGGATACATCCTCTGTTTCTCAGTCAGTTGTGTGATGGAAACTAATGTGGACCATTGTAGAAAATCACCAGTAGAAGAAACTTACCTATTTCCTGGTCATGCTTGGACGTGATGTTTGGACAAATCTGTCTCAGAAAGATTTTTTTAAGAGAAGAAGCAGGAATGTAGGTCAATAGTTGCTCACATCTTCTTGGTTACCTTTTGGAGCAAAAACAAAAAACAAAGAAAATGTTTTTTCTTTCTTTTGAACACTTTCCATGAAGATTGATTTCCTTCTCTCACACCCCTCAGAAGTCAAAGACAGAAACAAAAATCCTATTTATGTTGAATATTCCCAGTAGCACTTTTCAAAGTAGGAAATAAATAGGAACAGTGATTATTAGTTGGGGAGTGGCTAAATAGACTGTGGCCTATGAATGTAATGGAATACTCTTCAGTATGGTGGAGAAAGTACTGGATGTGGGAGTTAGGAAGTACTAAATTCAGACTCTGAAATCTAATGATCTCCTTAATATTCTTGATGGAAGACACCCCACCTCCTAATTTTGTTTTATTATTTCTTGATGTTTCATGTAGTCATTAGCTTCAGTTGCCCAATTCTAAGTGTTAAGGAATGATTTTCTTCAGGAAGATTTTATATCTCTTTTTTGCATTTGTCCTATTTTGCTTTATAAGGAGCTCTTTTCTTCAGTGAATTTCTGTGCTTCTTTTACTATTAGACCAATTTTGGTTTTTTTAATATTGTTTCCTCAGTATTTTTGGTCTCTTTTACTAAGTTGTAATTTTTTTTCATAATTTTCTCATATCACTCTCATTTCTTTTCTCAATTTTTTCCTCTACTATTTTTATCTCTTTCTTTAATTCTTCCAGAAATTCTTGTTGGACATTTTTTGAGGCTTTGGTGGTAGCTGTTTTCACATTGTTGTCTTCTGAATTTGTATCTTGGTCTTCCTTGCCATTATAAGCTTTTTATTGTGAAGTTCTTTTTTGTTGTTTTTGCTCATTTCTTTAGTCTATTTCTTCACTTGGAACTTTATGTTCAAGTTGGGCTCTGCTCACTGGGGATGGGATTGGTTAGGGAGGGTTGACAGTGGGGAGGGCTTTAGGCTTTCTGTGCTGTTCTTTTCAGAGTTAGTTCTGGGGATTCTTTCATTTTTGATACTTCCAAGGCAGTGTGATATGGGAAGAGGTGTGGTCACTGTTCTCCTGGTCTATACTCCAGTCTTTATCCAAGAAGGGTCCTACTCCCCTACAACTACAAGGGTCAGTATTCTTTTTGGCCATGGAACCAGGTTCCTTGCTCTCTTGTAATCACAATTACTAGTTTTGCTTTCTGGCTTAGAACTGCAACTAGGGCTCTTACTTCCTTGTGACTGACCAGAAGTGCTTTTCTCCACCTGGGAACTGTGACCCAGAACAACTTCTGCTGACCCAAGTTGTATTAGGATGGAAAAAATTGCCTCACCTTAACTTTTTGTTGGCTTTGCTGCTCCAAAATTTGAATTGAAACATTATTAGAAAACTTTTTGAAGGAGATTATTGGGAGAGTTTGGTAGGGTTGCTGCCTCTAACCTGACCATCTTTGCTCCACCCTGTCCCGCTTGGAAATGCAATGTAGATATCATCTTCTGACTGAAGCTTTTTGGATACGCTCAACTGCTAGTGGCCTCCCTTCCAAACGACTTTTTATTTAACTGCTTTGGATGTATTTACGTTTATTCATTTTATAATTATGCATCATATTTGTATCTATACATATCTCCATTAGAGTTCAAGTTCCTTGGAATAGGAATTCTTTCACTGTACTTGCATCCCTAGCACCTACAACAGATTTAGTACATGGTAGACATTTTTTTAAATTTTTTTTTATTTTATTTGCATAACATATGTGTGGGTAATTCTTCAACAATAACCCTTACATAGCTTTCCGTTACAAATTTTTCCCCCAACTCCCCACCCCTCCCCTAGATGGCAGGATATCCACTACATGTTAATTATGTTAAAATATTGGCAAATTGAATATATGTATACATATTTCCAAACTTGTCATTGTTGTGCAAGAAAAATCTTGTCTACACAAACGATATATCAGATAAAGGAAACACAATGTAAGCAAACATCAGTCAAGGAGTATGAGAATGTTATGTTGTGGTCCACATTTCACATCCCTCTCTCTGGGTGTATATGGCTTTCTTCAGTGAACAATTGGAGGTGGTTTGAAACATTTCATTGTTGAAGAGAGCCATGTCCATCAGAATTGATCGTCATATAGTACTGTTGTTGCCGTGTATAATGATCTCCTGGTTCTGCTCATTTCACTCAGCATCAGTTCATTTAAGTCTCTCCAGGCCTCTCTGAAATCATCTTGCTGGTCATTTCTTACAGAACAATAATATTCCATAATATTCATATACATGGTAGACATTTAATGCATGCTTATTGATTGAAAGGAGGGAAGAATATCCTGATAGCTCTTCTTTGGGATTACATTTGATATTCATAATTGCATAGTGTTTAGTTTCAATTTGTTGTTGCTGTTTTTACATAGTTGTCACCATGGTTTATTTTTTTTCCCTGGTTTTGCTTATTTCACTTTTCATCAATCAGTGTGAACCTTCCAAAGCTTCTCTTTATTCTTCATATTTCTAATAAATATTCAATCAGATAATATCAATCACATTCATATTTCATAATCTATTTAGCCTGAATAAATCAGATGAAAACCTGGAAAAAGTGTCAGGGACCATCTAGTGCAACTCTCTTATTTGATAGATGAGGAAACTGAGATTAGATGACTTGCTCAGGTCACATAGGGATTAATGTCAAAGGTATATTTTAATCTAAATCCTTTACTTTTTGAGCCTGTGTTCTTACCACTGCACTATGTTGATGAGTATCTATTTTATTTCCAGTTCTTTATTCCTACAAAGTGTATGCCCAACAACAGTGGGCTCCTTGGGTCAATGGGAATGGACATTTTAGTCACTTTCTTAGTATAATTCTCTACTTGAGTCATTTTAGTTATGTCTTACCCTTTGTGACCCCTAAAACCAGTTCATGCATAAATCAAGATATCACCCCAAGATGTCATTGGTCCTCTTTGAAAACAAAGGATGAACAACAATAGAACAGATAATCCCCTGTTTCTTTCCAGAATGATTAAACCAATTCCCTGCTCATCTTTTTACAGTCCCTTCAGCATCAAGTCTTCTCATTTTTTTGTCCTTTTTGCCAGTTTTCTGGGTGTCACATGAAACCTCAAGATTGTTTCAATTTGTATTTCTCTTATTAGTGGTTAAGAGTACTCTTTCTTATGGTTGCTAATAGTTTATGATTCTTTTGAGAATCCATCATCATTCATTTGTTCACTCATTTATTTAGGAGTGGTTCTTGATCATTTATGTTAGCCCTATATGTCTTGGACATAAGATGAAAAGTGCCCCTCAAAGAATAGACAGTTTCCCTTATCCTGGCAGCATTGAGTTTCAGTCATTTAAAAGTTTTTCCATTCCATGTTAGCAAATTTATCATCAATCTAAAGTTGAAAAAGATCTTATAAAAGTCATCTTAGGGGCAGCTAGGTGGCTCAGTGGATAAAGCACCAGCCCTGAAGTCAGAAGGACCTGAGTTCAAATCTGCTCTCGGTCACTTACCAGTCCTAGCTGTGTGACCCCAACTGCTTCCACAATGCTTCCTTTCACCCCCTTGTGACTCAGTTTCCTTTATAAATGAGGAGAAGAATATTTGCTTTAAGTATTTCATTGGACTGTTTCAAGAAAAACCTTGTGATGTTAGAGAAATGTGAGCACTTCACTGGCAAGGTGAGTCCCTAGACCAGCTTTGCCATGTCCTAATCTCCCTCCTCCCATGCCGGGTCCATACATGGGGCTTGTGCAGGACCCATGACATCAAAGCTTTTTCCCCGTATTCTTTTTAGATGCTTCAGGCCCTGTCTGTGCAGAGAGCCCTTTGCAGGTAATTGTGCCAAAGCCTTTATCTGTGAGAGAGCATCTGACCAGGGGGTTAATGGAAGCTGAAACATTTCTTCTGGTTTCTAAACTAATCTAGCTAAGGTGTTTAAAATATCTGTCAGAAAAATGGATGGCACCCCAAGGGCATTTTTTCTGCAGTTTTCCTTCTGTTTTTCCCTTTTGCTTGCTTCGGTGATGCTGCTAGGTTCCTGCCTTCTCAAAACTACCTGCTGGCACAAAACTCACTTGAAATGAAGAGGGAGCTTTGTGCCTTTGTTCCACTCTTGACAAGGAATGAGAAAATCTCTTGTTCTGCTGGTCCAAACCTCCCTGGCTTTGTCAGCTCTATCATGGTGATGGGAAGTGAATGGGGGAAGAAGAAAAAGTCCAAAGAATAAAATTCTGAATGAATTCAGAATAACCCCTCAAATTATAATGCGTGGGGCACTCTTCTTCTTTCCTCACTGGTAGGGTCTCCCAGATAGTTATTCCAGGCTCAAGCTGCTTTGTGGTCTACAGCCACTCAAATCTTAGCTCATTTTAGAGGACAGTATATTTATTATTAAGTGTGAAACTGACACAGAATTAGGAAGGAGAGCTAATGATAATTTACAATGGAATAGCACTTTATACATTATATAACACTTTTAAATGTCATCTAAAATTTGCAGCAATCCTGTGAAGGAAGCAGAAAAAGCATGATTAACCCCACTGTATAGAAGAGGAAATAAGACAATAAAAGGGGTTATGACTTGCTCAGATTCATAGAGCTCGGAGGCTTTAGTTGTCATTGTCTTTTTTACCCAGTGGGATCATTCAGGGTTGCATTGTCAGAATTTAGTTCTATAGTGCCCCCTCCTTGCATTTCTCTTGGGTAATACTTCCCTTTAGAATCTTAGATAATACCTATCATTTCTCTCAATGTATGCAGAATCATCTTTCCTAAAACTGAGGGTATGCATCTTCCCAGTATGTATCTCCTTGGTTATTGCAATCTCCAAGATGACATTATTACTTTCTCCCAAGGTTCTCGTTACATTTCTCTCTTTTGTTTATTTTTGTTGTTATTTGACCACTTTTTCCTTATTGGCTGGAATTAAGTCCATAATAACAATCTGCCTTATCATTCTCCTTATCTCTTGCAGTTTGAATTTTCAGCTGTGTGATGACTGTGAGACTCTGGAAAAGTCACTTTAAAAAACCAACCTCTGTTTGCCCCAATTTCCCCAGTTGTAAAATGGGAATAATAATAGTATCTACATCTCAGTGTTACGAGGATCAAATGAGATAATATTTATACATGGCACATTGCCTAACACATAATAGGTGTTTAATGAGTACTTATCTCCCCTCTCTTTTAAAATATTTTGTTGGATTAGGTAGAAGTTAATTAAGAGATTATCAAATGCTCTTTTTTTTTTAGTGAAGTGACACATACAAGAGTCTGGATAATTGACATCCATCATGTTGCTGCATATTGTTGTGTATTTATGTTGTAATCAGTTTCAGGAAAGCATCATCCACATCCTGCCTGATCAAGGAACGTGTAGAATAGTCTCATAGTGATATCTCTTTCTGTTTAAAAAAAGCAGCCACAAACAGGTTCATGTCTCAATTCTGACACTGAAATTAGCCTTGTGACTAGAGTCAAGTCACTTAATTTCTCTGAACCTCATTTTCCTCACCTGTCAAATGGTAAAATTACTACTTTTCACTGATCACCTCACAAGATTGTCACAAGGAAAGTGCTTTGGAAAATTTAGAGTCTTATTTAAATAAAATTTAAGAGCTGCTATTATCATATGACTTTTCTTTCTTTAATCATTACTCAAATGATATCCAAAGTACTCTTCCTTTCAAATTTATGGGTTTTGTGCAGTGATATAGCTTCTTAATATTTATTTCTTCTTTGCCATCTCTTTCAGGTTTCCTTTGAATAATGATTATCTATTAGTGAATTTCATTCATAATCCTATCAACTTTCAATCCTACCAAATCCTACCTCATGCAGGACTGTTGTGATATCCTGCTGGTTAGTTCTCTGCCTCAAATCTTTCCCTATTGAAGTTCCTCCTCCATTCATTTGTCAAATTAATCTACCTAAAGATGACCTAATGCACAGATCTGACCATGTCACCCCCCCAAAACATAGACATATACATATCCAGTAAATTCCAGTGGCTCCCTATCACTTCCAGAATTAGTTCTAAAATCCACTTTGGTGTTAAAGTTCTTCACAATTTGTTTCCTTTCTACTTCTCCAGTCTTCTTACACCCCTAAAAACCCAGCGACCCTAGCTTCCTCATTATTTCTCACACAAGAAAGTCCATCTCCCAATTCCAAGTATTTTTACTGGCTGACCTGTATACTTGGTTTTCTCTCTCTCCTTCTCTTTGCCTTGGCTTCCTTGACATTTTTCTTTTTTTGCTTTTTGCTAAGACAATTGAGGTTAAATGACTTGCCCAGGGTCACACAGCCAGGGAATGTTAAGTGTCTGAGACCAGATTTGAGTCCTCTTGACTTCAGGGCTGGTGCTCTATCCACTGCACCACCTAGCTGCCCCCTTTGACATTTTTCAAGATCCAAATAAAACCCCAGCTTCTACAAGAGGCATTTCTTGAACCCCCTTAATGCTGGTGCCTTTCTTCTGTTGATGATTTCCAATTTAATATATATGTATATATGTATATATATATATATATATATCTCATTTGCATATAATTGTTTGCATGTTGTCTCTTCCATTAGATCGCAAGCTCCTTGAAGGTAGAAATTATGTATCCCCAGTGGTTGACATAGTGCCTGACTCATAATATAGGTGCTTGATAATTGCTTATTTATTGACTTATGATATTTAGGAAATTGTATTTAGTTCATTGTATTCAAATCTCAAATTCATTTTGTTACCAACACGCTGTACTTTGGTGTATGGATATTTGAGGTAATAAATACTGTTCCCGTCCCTCTTCCCGGCTATTTCTACCTTGCAAGTTTTTGCTGCATCCTCTACCATTTTCTTCCTTTTTATGTCCTATCTATCTGTTTCTCCATCCTCCTATATTTTTGATTTACAGCTTTCTTGATTAAAGAACTGCGTCTGTAGTCAAACAGATTCTTCCTGTTTTCCTCCATCATTCTGATGTCTAAAATCAAGGTCCAGAAAAATAAATCTCATTCTTGTATACCATCTAGCTTGCTGTTTACTTCTCATATCCTCTTCCAAGGTCCTAAATGAAGTAGACAGGACAGATGAAACTGTACTACTTGTGTGTGTCCAAGTATAACTACCAGGACATCAGATTACTAACCAGACTTGTACAGAGTTAACTATCAATATTCGTGAGATTCATGAAGGTCTCAGCATTCTGGCTTCGATTCAGACTTGGACAGATCGTTCCAATCAGTACCTTCATCTGTCCACTGGAACAGGTTGCATCAGAATATAATAGTTACTTCTTTCTCTCTCTAAGTATTATTATAGAGGCTAGAGGGTGATCTCTCTGGCATATTTTTTTAAATTTATCTTTTATAAAGCTTTTTTTATTTCAAAACATGTGCCTAAAGAGTTTTCAACATTCACCCTTGCAAAACCTTGTGTTCCAATTTTTTTTCTCCCTCCCTTTCCTTCACTCCCTTCCCCAGATGGCAAGTAATCCAATATATGTTTAAACACATGCAATTCTTCCATACATATTTCCACAATTATTATGCTGTCGGGCATTTTTGTGATGAGAATTATGACATCGGAAGAGAGGTGGACTGCTAAGGTCTCTTCAAGCTCTTTCAGTTTCTCTGATTCAGTGTTCCAAATGTATGTAAGCCAAGGTTATTCCATGAGTCACAAACCTGGATGGTTAGCCTCTCTGGGACAGTCTTCTCATTTGAAAAAGGAAAGGATGGGACTAGATGGCCTCTAAAGTTCCTCCTCCTCCTCCTAGGTCTAGGATCCTTTGTGTGACTTCTCTTGAGGTCTCAGTTTCCTCATCTCTTAAATTAGGAGATTGGGCTTGATGTCCTCTGAGGTCTCTTCCACTCAGTATCTGTGATTATCTCATTCTCCAGGGCTTGAGATATAGGCAGCTAGGGGATGGTATAATGGACAGAGCACAGGAAGACCTGAGCTGAAACTCTATACTTAATAGTTATGTGAGCCCAGGCAAATCTTTACTTTTGTCACTTTTGGTTTCCCCATCTGGAAAATGGACATAATAATAGCTCCTACCTACCAGGGTTGTTGTGAAGATCAAATGAGATAATATTTGTAGAGTTCTTTGCAAACCTTAAAATACCATATAAATATTAGCTATTGTCATTATTATTTTTCATTTATAATACAAATTCAGGCTTCCTGAAAAGACATCACCTCATTCAAAGACTTTACCATTAAAACTGTTTCCTTCCTACATATTCTTTTTTTTTTTTTGCTTTTTTTTTTTTTTTTGCTGAGACAATTGAAGTTAAGTGACTTGCCCAGGGTCACACAGTTAGGGAATGTTAAGTGTCTGAGACCAAATTTGAACTCAGGTCCTCCTGACTTCAGGGCTGGTGCTCTATCTATCCATTGAGCCACCTAGCTGCCCCTATTTTACATATTCTGAGTTTGTAACAGTGGGTAGCTTGTTTTTGTTTTTGTAGGGGTAGAATTTAGGGTGACTATTTATAAAGAGTGAAATTTCTGGTTGAATTCTGAAGTTATGTTAATCTGGGACTCATTAGTCCATTTGGTTAATGGGCTACTAAGACCAAGAATATAAATTTGATGCCCTCATGGGGTGTCCCATGTCACAGACCTCTGAGTTTTGTCCTGTGTGCATATGTCTGCGACATATAGTAGGCATCAATAAATGTTTATTAACTGATTGTTAGTTGGATGGGGAGAATGGTGAACTAAATGACAGTTATATAGAGTAAGCACTTTATTTTCATGATTTCATTTGAGCTTCACATAAGCCCTGTGTGATAGAGTCTCATGGGTATTAATGTCCCCATTTGACAGACGAGAAAACTAAAGCTCAGATTAAAATCATTTATATATGGTCACAAGTGTTAAAGGAAAGATTCAAATCCAACTCTCCTTGCCTACAAGTTTGTCTCTACCTATTTGACTATATTGTCTTAGATGACTTCTAAGTTCCCTCTTGTAAATATAAGTGACTAAACCAGAATTTGAACCCAGATTTCTCTCTAATCCAACCAACATTTTAAAAGGGAGAAGGAACAAGTATTTATTAAGCACCTACTATGTTCCAGGCAATGTGCCAAGCAGCAATATTATTTCACTTGATTCTCATAACAACCCTGGGATAATAATATCCCCATTTTATAGTTGGAGAAACTGAGGCTAACAGAAATTAAGTGACTTTTCCAGATAATAGGCAG
Organism: Myrmecobius fasciatus; assembly: GCA_023553655.1. NCBI lineage: Eukaryota > Metazoa > Chordata > Mammalia > Dasyuromorphia > Myrmecobiidae > Myrmecobius > Myrmecobius fasciatus. The sequence continues at coordinate 224,774 of JAJPUD010001443.1, forward strand.
AATTTGAACTCTTGTCTTTCTGACTCCAGTGCCCTATCCATTGTGCTATCTAGCATCCTATTGTTTGTCACTGAGGTTACAAAGAAAAATCAAAATCGCCCTCTGTCTTCAAGGAGTTTTCATTTTCCCAATTCCAAATCCAACTTCTTCAATAGACTAGTTGGCAACCATATAGACACCTATGTAAAGAGGACTTGCTGCTGTCTATATATATGCAATAAAGTCAAAATTGTAGCTGGGCTGGAAGAGGACAATGGTTTTACTTCCTGGGCTTAATGAGGCAGGTTACTTATCACCTTCTGCTGATTCATATGGAAGAAGGAGTTTTGACACTGAAAAATGGTGGGGGCAGGAGTGGGGTGATGGTGGGGGGTATGATACGGGGCTTAAAGTTTGAGAACTCTTCGAATTTTGTCGGAAGGGAAAACTCTAAAATGGACTTCAACCAGATGTAATTTAGCAATTGAGAATTAACTAGGGAACAATAAGAATTTCTAACCCTAAGTCAGAGTAATGTCTCAGAGAGAGTCTTTATTTTTGATGACCAGGAAATAGAGGTAACAAGAGATTTAAGCCTAAAAGCACCTGTTAACTATAGTGGCTGTATCTCTGTATTCTAATAAATTCAGTCTAGTGTGAGAAATCTCCTTCAGTAGAAGAACTATCCACTCCTACTAAGGATTAGAGAAATAGGCAGAGTCTCTAATTAGGAAAAAGGCACAAAAGATGGTGGGTTTTCTTCCTTTTCAAATGACTGGATGTGTTGGGCCTTTTTCTTTTTAAAAGAACTATAATGGGGAAAAGCCTCTAGACTTCAAACTAAAAGACTAATGGACAAAATTACTTAATCTCTCCCCACCCCTACCTATACACCCAGCACTTTGGCTAAAGTTAGAAGTGGAAATCAGAAAGAAACTTAATAGCCTCATGTTTAGTGAAACTGGACCTGGCAGTGAGCAGCAGTGACCATGGAAACATCAGAATAACAGCTAACCCAAAATTCCCAGCGGGGACTAAGCATCTGACAGAAACTATTCATCTGGTAGATACTATATATTATGTAAGACCAGTGGAGAACAGACCCAGTGGGAACATGGTAGCACGGCATTTACAAATGAACTGCCCCTCCATGGATGTGCTTTGGATACCGAGGTTTCCTATATATCTGCCTTGGCCAAATGTATTTCCTTTACATATCTTCCAAGCGTGTTATTTACATGTTCTCCATTCCCACAGATGATATGTGTTTTTGTAGGCTAGTGTATGTATCTGCCTTGGGTTTATTGGAGGAAAATTGTTTTGCTACTTTTCTTACCATTTTTTTTTATTTTTTTTTCATTAAATTCCTTCCCTATGAACTAATTATCACCTGTGACTGACTAGAAAAAGTAACCACCTCAATAGGGGCTCATGAGTTATGAGTTTGACTGAATGCAGATTCATAGAATACCTTCAACTTGGGATAGCTTGGTCTGTGAATTTAAGACTGCCCCCTTGGTATGTTAGGAAACACAGGTCATAACGTCCTCAGGACACAAAAAGGTCACCTCCAGACCTGAAGGACAAAGAGCTATTTACATAGAAGACATCCAAAGATTGACTCCGTCTTCCCAGAGCTTAGCCTTCCTCCTCTGTCACCCCCAGATGATCATCCAGCCAGTGGTCCTTCCCCTTTCCATTCAACAAGATGCCTACAATTACAACCTTCTCGAGCCACTGCATTTAAGGAAATGCCAATAATTAGCGATGGTTATCACAGTAATTAAAACTCCCAGGGAACAACTTGGCCAATATCCATCTGGATCATCCAGAGCCAAGTTGGTCCGTGAGCTGAAGCCGTAATGAAAACTTGCCCGCCTCTGGGAAGCAGGAAGCTAAAAGAATAGGAAGAGAAATTGTATACCTCTTGCCCCTTCCCCAAAGCCCCGTCCAGCTCTGGTCTGTCTTTTTCTCATTAAATGCCATTTTCAAGGCTGGCTGCTTTGCCTGCCTTATCACAATACAGCACACATGAGAAGAAGATTATGGCTTTTGCAGGAATATGCAAAGGTTTGGGTTTTTTCCCCTTCCAGAAATGTGAACATTTTCGGAACCCTGGTTGCCAGGAAGGATGGTCCTAGTGGGAAGAGGGGAATGGGGATTAATTCTCACCTAGGGCTTTTCCTGCCAAAATTTGCCACTGTCAGAGCCAAGTGTTTATTTTGGGAACGGACTGAGCATCTCGGGGTAGAAACACCTGTTTGTGCTGCCTGGTGCCTACTAGAAACCAGCTGTGGATTTCAGGGTGGAAAAGCAGAGGAGAAAAACATACACGGGGTGATACGGGAGAGACCAGCACAGCCGGGGGCTTCAGAAACTAGCTCAGCTGGAACGTGCCCCCATGTTTCTTCCCAGCCTTGATTACCATATAGAAAGGACTTTCTAACATCCTGCCCTTGACTCTAAAATATAGTCTGTCTGTCCTTGCTTCACTGAGAAGTAGAGAAGGATCACTGATTCCTAGTCCCCAAAAGACCCCATCCCCTCAGAGTCCACAGGTTTGGCTAGGTAGGAGAGACAGCTATCCACAGTGAGATCACCCAAGGGAGGTCCTAAGGTGGCCCTGAAAGTCTGTTTAGATCCCTGACATTGGAACCACTCTGATAGGTTAGATGGCAAAGAAGGAAGGTGGGTTTGGCTCAGAGCCATGTTTCTGTTGTTTCTTGGTCTCGTCTTAACCTTTGTGACTCTACTTGGGATTTTCTTAGCGAAGGTACCGGAGTGGTCGGCCATTGCCTTCTCCAGCTCATTTGACAGATGAGGGAACTGAGGCAGATAAGGTGACGTGATTTGCCCAGGGTCACCTGGCTGGTAAATGTGTAAGGATAGATTTGAAACTCATGTCCCATACATTGTAATTTTTACTCCTAGCAGTCTCCACTATATCTACCTATCTGTAATCCATATATTTATATCTATATCTATCTATACACACATATGTAAATAAATTTTAATTGGCAGATTCTTGGTCAAGGAGAAACCCCAAGAGGCAGAAATCACAGCATGAGTCTGAACATTTCACACTCCCCCCACTCAATAAACTCCAGTGGTTCTCTTTCAACTTGGAAGAACAAATACACATTTCTCTGGGATTTAGAGTTCTTTCCAACTTCTTCCTTTTTCTTCTCTTCTTCATTGCTAACCTCCATGCAGTCTGTGATCCGGTTACACCATCCTATTATCTGTTCCTCACACATGATGCCCGATCTCCCACCCTCATGTCTTTGTTCCAGGGTCCCTTGTGCTTGGAATATTATCCCTTCCTCTCTCCACCTCTCAGAATCTCTGGCTTTCTTCAAGTTCAGCGCCTTATCACCTCTTGTCTGGACTCTTCTGGTCTCTGTTTCCAATCCACCCTCCACTAAATATCAAGATTTGTCTGACTAGATTGCCCCGTAGCCCCTGTTCCTTCAGCTCTAATGACTTCCTGTTCTCTTCAAGATCAAATAGAAAGTCATTTATCTTCCATTTAAGGCTCTTCATGACTCATCCTGCTTCCACTTTTCTCTCCCCCATGAACTCTGCAGACCAGCATCACTGGCCTGCAGGCCCACCATTCCTGGAGTGCCTGATTTCAGCCTCAGTTTCCCTGACTTCCTCCCAGCTGAAATCCTGCCTCCTATAGGAAAGGTGCCTTCTTAGCTGCTCATTTCTTCCCCGCTAAGGTTATATCTTCCTTCTACTCTGTAGGTATCTTATATGTACATCATTATTGACATGTTTTCTTTCCTGTTAGAAGCTCCCTGAGGGCAGATTCTTGCCCTTTTTCAGTGCCCCCCAGCATATAACTGATTGATTGGCTCTGCAGCCTACCCTTATGGTTTGTTCCTTTAATTGACTCTTCTTGATTGGTCAAGAGTCATTTTCCCCAGAATTCCCCCAGAATCCTCCCTTTCCTTTCTTTTATTTGCTCCCCTGTAATAATTCAGTGTGTCGGCTCATTTAATTAAAACAAGGCAACATTTCCTATTTGGGGAAGGAAAGGGAAAGGAGGAATAAAAATCAAGCTGACCCCCCTTTTCTCCTCACCTCCATCCATTATCCACTGCCCTTCATACCTTCGACCGAGATTGCTAGGGTCAAACACAGATGCCCAGCTAGGACTTGGGACTGTCAGCCAATCTGCAAATATTGACTGAGCACCCATCGCTCATTGACTCACCCCCAGCGAGGTGCCTCATAAGCTCCACAACTTGGCACAGATGGAAAGAATTGGTTTTATTACTGGCTGGGGAGATGAAGCATAGACACATATATCAACATTGTGGAATCGACTTGGCAAGCCCTGAAAGTTCAGAGCGGGGAGAATAATGCTGCCATTGGGTGGGCCCAGAAATAACCTCTTAGTGACCCTCGAATCTATCTGGGCTTTAATGGAAGGAGAGGGGGAAATATAGACTGGAGAGAGGGAAGGAGGAAATGATCTTTCTTTCATCCTCTTGATCATAGGAGAATTCCAGATGACAGGAACTCAATCCTGCCCCTCCCATCCTCCTTAGATCCAGAATAGATAAAACTCCTCCAGAACCAGGAATAAAGGAGGAAATGTCTTCTCTTTTTCTGTGTTCTCTTCTCCCTTCTTCTCTATACATCGCCCTTTTCATTGTGGCACTGTCCACAATGTTGTATGGTTAACAGACAATGGATGTAGCAGTTGGTTAAAAATTATTTCATTCATTCATTCATTTGTTCATTCATATGGCCACTCCCATCAAGTATATAATATATAATGAGAATTATTATTGTTTTTGAGAGTTTAGGTTTGGGGGTCGGGCTTTTTTTTTTCATCCAGACCTGTGTTTTAATTGATAGAAGCAGCTAGGTGATGAAGTGGACAGAACTCTGGCCCAGGAGCTGGGAAGAACTGAGATTATATCTTTCATGCAAAGAACTAGGAAGCTAGCTACTTACTAACTGTATGATCCTGAGCAAGTCACTTAGCCTTGTCTGCCTTAGTTTCTGCAGCTGTCAAATACGGATAATACCTATCTCCTGAGGTTGTTTTGAAAATCAAATGAGATAATATTCATAAAATACTTTGCAAACCTCAAAATTCTATAAAGATATTTACTATCATTGTCATTATTATCATACTTATTGTGAGGGAACACATGATGTGAAAACTCTTGCTGACTGCGGACAGTTCTTTGGTAACTTAAAAGTCCCAGAGCATCACCTGTGGGTACGGAGAGGTTAGTGACTTATTTCTGATCCCAAGGGAAGGCCAGGACTCTATCCTAAACACTATTCATTCTTTTTGTTAATATCCACTGAGTAAATGAAAAAAAAAATCTTGTGTTAAGTGTTTTCCAAGTGCCTAAAAGTGTGCTAAACAAAGTGAAGTTAATCCTTGTCCTCGGAGAGTTTATTGTGTGTTTGTGTGTGTGTGAGAGAGAGAGAGAGACAGAGATAGGCAGAGAGGCAGAGAGACAGAGAGAAGAGAGAGAGAGGAAGAAAGAAACAAAGGAAGGAAGAAATGAAGAGAGGAAGAAAGAAAAGAGAAAAAGAGAGAGAGACACAGAGAGAGAGAGATGGAGAGACAGACAGACAGAGAGGCAGACAGAGACATATAGAGAGAGAGAGACAAGACAGAGAGAATAAGAATAAATTTAAATGGTGGCCTTTTGGTTTGGAATATTGCAGGGAGAGTGAGTGGAGTCAGAGGAACAGATTGATTTCATTAGTATAGAGAATTTCTAGAAAAGGAAAGTCCCTGGCTATTCTACGCAATACAGTGATCCCAAAGGACCAATGATGAAGCACGCTGTCCCCCTCCAGAGAAAGGACTGATATTGATTGAATCTAGACTTTTTTTTCCCCTTTCATTTTTTCTTTTATTCGAGTCTTGTACAAAATTACTAATATGGAAATGTTTTACATAAGCGCACATGTATAGCCTCTATTTAATTGCTGATTGTCTCAGGGAGGGGAGAGTAGATGGAAGGACGGGATTTGGAACTCAGAATTTTAAATTAAGATGTTAAAAAAAAAGGGAGGGGAGGGAAAATCACTTTGATCCAGTGACGTGACTTTTTTATGTAGGGTATGGGTCCTGAGCCACTGAAATGTCTAGGAAAGTTTCCTTTTTTTTTTTTTTTTAAGAAAAAGAACCAGCCATGCTTGAGTTGGGGGAAGACATATTGGTGCACGGTTGGTCCTTCTCCAATCTCAGAAGGCCAATTAGAAAACCACAAGCTCCATCATCCAGAAACAAAGGGAGGTCCACCCTTCCACCAGTTCTGCTGCTGTCCAGAGCCTTTGGGCAGATTCGTTGGTCTCCAGGTTTTCCGTCTATTCTTTTGGAGCAGAGTATTTGACCTTTGGGTGACTAGCTTCCAAATGGGTCCCGCTGGGTACTCCAGATGGCAGCCTCAGCTTTTCCAGGCTGGTTTCTGGCCACATTATTTTCCTGTACCCTTTTTCTCCTTCTTCATTATTCACTGCTTCATCCCACTGCAGGGAACACTGCTGAAAAACCCTGGTGGATTAGTAGGCATTGAAAGCCCATGGCCCTGATCTCATTTGCTGCCTTGCCTTCTAATTTGTGGTTAGTGCTGTAATTTTGGCCATCTCGTGTTTTGGGTCCTTTCAAGGGTGCTTTCTAAATTGATTTTTCTCAGCCAGTTCTTCAAGATGAGTTTCCAAATAACGGGATTCAGCCCCAATGTGATAGCATTCACCAGGCTATTATGCCCTCTCTAAACACACCAATCACAGACAGATTTTAGATAATTGGTAGAGGTATAGTGGACAGCCAGGTGGCTCAGTGGAGATACTGAGTCAGGAAGAACTGAGTTCAAGTCCAGCCTGAGACACTTACTTAGCTGTGTGACCCTTTTCTCAGTTTCTTCATCTGTCAAATGGCCAACTTCCCCAGTATCTCTGCCAGGAAAACCCCAAATGGGGCTCACAGAGGCTCAGACAGGATTGAAATGACCGAACAACAAAAGAGAGTGGTAGGGGAAGTTCTGGAGCGTTGTACTGGGTGCCCAAGGACAGTGTGGACAAGTGTCCGGGCACATAAAGGAGAACCACTCTGACTGTCTTTCTGGGACTTTGCCTGACTTAATTGAGGGCAAACTCATCCCACTCTGCTTTCAGAGCAAATTTGTGCTTCCCTGAAGAAGAAGCTAGTTTGACCAGTGAAGTAAAGAAGGGACATGATTGTAGAAATATGTAAAAATCACACTAACAGTTGATATTTTTCTCTTTGTGTTTGGTTAGGAAGTGAAGGGGACTTGAACTTGTCATTTCATTATATAGCAATGTGGAACAGTGAATGAAGGACTAGGCTTTAAGGCAGGAAGACTCTGAGTTCAAATCCCACTCCAGACACTAGCTGTGTAACCCTAGGCAAGTCACTTCATTCTGTTTGCCTCAGTTTCCTCACATATAAAATGTGAATAATAATAGCATCTACCTCCTAGGGATATTGCAAGGATCAAATGAGATAATATTTGTAAAGTTCTTTGCAAACCTTAAAGTGAAAATTTTCAGTTGTGTCCAACTCTTCAGGATCCATTACTGAAATGGTTGTGCCATTTCCTTCTCCGGCTCATTTTACAGATGAGGAAACTGAGGCAAACTGGGTTAAGTGACTTGCACAGGATCTCTCAGCTAGTAAGTGTCTGAGTCAGCATTTGAACTCAGGTTTTCCCAACTCCAGACCTGGTGTTCTTGCTGGACAAATGCTATTATTAGTGGTGGTGGGGTGGTGGTGGTGATGATAATGATGAAGAACAAGGAAGAAGAAGGAGGAAGAGGAAGAGGAAGAAAGAAGGAGGAAGAAGACAATAAAGAAGAAGGAAAAAGGGGCAGCTAGGTGGCACAGTGTGCCAGCCCTGAAGTCAGGAAGTCCTGAGTTCAAATCTGACCTCAAACACTTAACACATCCTAACTGTATGACCCTGGGCAAGTCACTTAACCCCAACTGCCTCAGCAAACAAGCAAAAAAAAGAAAAGAAAAAAAGGGGGAAGAGAGAGAGGAAAGAAAAAGAGAGAAAGAAAAAAGAAAGAGAGAGAAAGGAAGGAAGGAACAAATGAATGAACAAACTACTAGTAAGCATTGTCCTTTTCCCAGTGCAGATCAACCTAGGCTTGTATTTTAGGATTAGAAAATGTAAATTCTTTAAATGAATGAATAAAGCATTTATTAAGCACTTACTGTATTCAAAGCCTTATGCTGAGTGCTGGGGACTACAAAAAGAAATGTTAGATCATCCTTGTTATTAAGAATTCTGTTCTAAGCCTTGAGGGCAGGGCCCATTTTATTGCTGTTTATCAAGCATAACTTGGTATCTAGTAGGTGCTTAATGATTGCATGATAAATAGAATAAAGGACAAGAAAAAGGAGAGAAAGAGGTGAGAGAGGACATGTCAGATGGAGAGGAGCTCTCTAAGGCTCTGTCATACCTGTGAGGTGGCCCAGGCTGTGCCAGGGAAACTGCTGGCTTTGGGAGATCCTGCCAACCTGGCAGGCAACAAGGCAGCATGTTGTGCCTGCTGTCTCTGCTGGGGCAAAGAAATTCTTCTTTTCTTACATCTGGCAGCTAATCTTGACTTCTTGGCTCCCTGAGTGCATCCATGGAGATGCAGTCTGTATTAGGGGAGAGAATATCCACCCCTATGAAATCCCAGATCCTGGGGGGGTTCCGTGCAATATGGCGGGTTTAGAGAAGCATCTTGGCGTTGTGGCCAACCTTGGAGTTAGGAAGACCTGCCTTGTGGGCCTGCCCCTGCTTCCTCCTGATTGTGTGTGAGACTCACTTACCCTCTTCCTGTCCCAGGCAGTTTTCTAAGACTGTAAATTACATATCTGTCTTCCACACCAGGGATTCTCCATTGATGAATTAGCAATATTAGCTAGGATTGGCGCTGCATTTTAAGGTTTACAGATCACGGTAGGTATGTTTTGTTACTTGATCCTTATAACACTTTCAGATTATCACTTCCATTTTACAGATGGGGAAACTGAGGCAGGCAGCGGTAAAGCCAGAATCATATAGCTGGAATACGTCTCTCAAAGCCATGCCTTCTTGATCCCGAGTCCGATGCTCTATCCCCTGGACCATCCCTATGGCACAGATCTAGGCTAAAATGAGAACAGGGGAATCTGGGGACAAAAGGGGATGCCCTGGTATCACCTGCTGCAAACATGTGCCTTTTCCCTAGGTGTGGAAGAGGTCCGGGGCGTGGTTCTACAAAGCACTGCCGAAATACATACTGCCTCTGAAGGTATCGGGCCAAGCCAGTGAACCCCACTTCAAGCTCCCCCCTATAGAGCCTCCCATGAGTGATCCAGGGAACATCAGCACTAGTCGATACTACTCCTGGGCCCGAGGGAAAGGTAGGTTCCCCATCTCCTCTAAAAACCCACCCTTCATGAATGGTGAAAACGATCTTTGCATATATTTTGAAAATAAAAAAACTATTATTTTTTAAAATGAAGAACCCCCCCAAAATCTTACCCTTCCCCCTCACTCTCCAGTCATTGTCAAAGAGCAGTGTGGGAAGCCTGGAAGCCTGGGGGGATTTAATTCTAATTCCTCCTCTTTGAGTTCCTCACTGTGTCATCTTGACCAATCCCTTAACCCCTTGGGGCCTCAATTTCCTTCTCTGTAAAATGACATGATTGGACTTGGAGTCTTTAAAGTTCCCTTCAGCTCCAAATCAATGATCCTATTTTTCTTTTTCTGTGCTTTATATTTATTTTTAATAGCTTTTTATTTTTCAAAATACATGCAAAGATAGTTTAACATTCACCCTTGCAAAATCTTGTATTCCATATTTTTCTTCCTCTTTCCCCATCTCCCCCTCCCCTAGACAACAACTAATCCAACATGTGCAATTCTTCTCAACAAAATTTCCACCTTTATCATGTTGCCCAAGAAAAATCAGAATTGATTCTATATTTCCAAGGGTCCTTTCTAGGCCCACAACCCCAGGATCCTCTGATTGGATTGACTCATTTCTGAGCAGGGAGATGGGGCACTACCAGGAGAGAATATTATATATCTTTTCAAACCCAGCCATTGTAGATTGGATGTCTTACTTAACTTGTAACAATAAGGAAGAGTTGAGGAGAGGTTGAGGGAATGGAGAATGGAGATATTTCTAGGATAAAAAAATATGATGTAAAAATAAAAAGTAGCAGTGACGGCTTTTAAAAAAGCCAGCACTCAGAAAATGAAGATTAAATGGACAAAGTCAGAATCTCTGAGAATTTTCCCTTGGCTTCTTCTCTACATCTTCCTGTTCTCCTCCACCCCCAACTCTCCAATCCCTCCCTTTGCCACTCAGTCATCTGGCGTGAGGAGGCAGCCTCTAATTGCCAGCAGAAAGCAGGCTAGAAGGATTGCCTCTGACAGGCAGAGGAGCTCGGCCGGGAGCCAGAGAAGGCAGCTTGGCTCCCATCACTCTAATAAGCATTGATCTGGGGAGTAGAGGTGGCGAGACCTCAGACAGCTACATGGATTTCTGGAGAAATACAGCCTCCATCATTTGGAAATTTGGAGTGTTTTTCATGTTTTTTGTAAAATATAAAAAATGTGTCTCATCAAAGAGACTCGGAGCTTTATTTCCTCTCTGCTCCATGACTGTCTAAGGGTTGAGCCTAATGGAAGAATTCCCTGCTGCTGACAAGCACATTGGGTCTTGATACCTGCCTCTCCATCCCCCTCCATGTCACCTTATTAGTGATGCTTACTGGCCCAGGTGCCTCTCCCTGCGGTCCTCAGGACAGCCATACATGATGCATCCACAAGATCATAAGCTAAGAGATCAAGAGATGAAACAGCCTTCTTCTCATCCAGCCTTTTACTTTACAGATGAGAGAATTAAAACCTAACAAGGTAACATGATTTGCTTTAAGAGCTACTTCAACTATGGACTTTAATACTTAGCCATCTGACCACAGGCCAGACAGATTTTCTAAGCCTCAGTTTTCTCATCTGGGATGTGGATGCAATAATATTTGCATTGCCTCAGAAGGCTTTTGTGAGCCCCAGATGAAGTATCTGGAAAGCAATTTATAAACTTTAAAAGACTGTGCTTAAATTTGTATGTTTTGTATTAATCTCATTTTTATCACCAGGAAAAACCCTGTTTATCAACAGGGAAAGACCCTGTTATTGTTATGTATGTTTAAAATTTGATAAACTGTTGTACAACTAGTAAAGTAACTGCTTTTTTATTGCTTGAATAAAAAGTACTAACATGTCAGTTTATACTCTGCAGACTCACAGAAATTATCTTTGGAATGAGTTGAGTAGCGGGCAGAAAAACAGAGATAACCTGAACCTTGTCAGGACAAGGTTCCCAGGGGGGTTGTAATTTCTCCCGTTAGGTCTCTACATTTTGAACGTTTTCATTTTGGGTAGTTTGGAAATTATGAATATTTGGTGCAGTGGTATCTATTAAAAATTCCGTTCTAAAATTTTTATGGATCAGTTTTATATATGAGCAATCAACAGTTTGCTCTCCAAAGAAACTTGTTGAATTCTCCAGGATTGTCTGAGGTTTTATGTGGAATATGTTATTTATTAGTTTGTAGCATGGTGAACATAGAAGATGGTTTAGGAATCCCAAAAGTCTTTAAGCTTTAATACCTTTAATAGTTTGTTTTCATACAAAACTTACAAAATTATCATTTGAAACTTTAATTTTCAAAATTTATTTTATGCTTTAGTTTTGTGCATTTTGAAGAATAAATTTGAATTTTAACAGAATGGGGTACCTTGTCATTTTGCACTATATGTGAAGTTTTCAGGATGTCATTCTTAAGTCTTCTTGCTTGGCTATCTTAGTCACCTGATCTACCTCCATTAGGCTGATTCTTGTGAAGGTCATATCAAAATCTCATTTGGGTAATTCAAGGACAGGATTAACAGTACAGATCATTGTTACTAAGAATCAACTGATGAAAGTTTTTAGAAAGCTTGAAAATCAACTAGAGCAATATATAGCACAAGAAAATGAGATATTACACTTCGCTGCATAGTCTAGCTTGATCAGTAGATCCACACTTATTAAGGTCAATCTTTTTTTTTTTATAATTTCTGGTGACAATAATCTGGTCCTGAATTGGTGCAATCAATTCCCAAATATGCATAATTCAGAAATTTGTTTGAAGTGTCTTTGTTGCAATATTATTCATTGAGTTTACATGGTTGTCACCCATGGAGGGTCTTTTGATTCTACTCTTGGACCTTAACAATGTCATAGGATCCATCTGGAGAATAAGCACTTTTTATTTACATTAAAAAATCTAGTAATATACACTTACATTTACCCTATATTGTTTCTAAAGTAAGGTCTTTTTAAAGCTCCAAAAGCATTCTTATTCTTTATCATATCTTTTGAGAGCTTCTTTCAATCCTCTTCCACCTTTTTATCAAGAAAATACTTAATTTTTGATAGCTGTCATGGGGTAATGAGCCCTGCTTTTAGTTTGGATACATTCTAGAACCATTGTCTTTCATTTTATGAGACCAAAACGATACAGCAAGACCGGTATAATGACTCCAAATGTGTTTTTCCCATTAAGCTTTGACTTCAGGATGCTAATCTGTCTCTTAACATAGTCAGTTTTAGCTTCTCTTTGATCGCCTTGCACTCGGTGTGACTGGCCTGAAAAAGACTAAGAATATCTCATGTACTGCCTTCAATCCATTGGTTAATTTTACCTTCAGGTTCAAGCTCAAAACCTTCAGTCTCTCTGTTCTTCCTTGATGCACATTCAGTGTCCAAATGACATTTTGATATCATTGGAGAAGGTTTTTAGGAAATGAAAAAGCTGTTTAATGTGCCTTCAGGGGATTCCATTCAAATATATTAAGTAATTAAGATGACATTTTGGTAGGATTCCCTCTTTGACTTGAAAACCTTTCTCAGTTTTATTTTGAGAATGATGATGATGGATTGAGTATTTGGCAGAAGAAGCATAGTGTCTCTTTGAAAAATGGCACATTTTGTATCAGTTGTTCTTGACGTTAGGGCGTGGCAATGTGTTTTAAATAGAGGATAATTTCCCTCATGGACATCAGACCTCCAAGGAAGCCATAGCTAGATTTTTTTTCATGCCCAGGAGAAGCAATATAAAAACATTCTAAAAATAAACTCATTAAATTAAATTCAATTTGGGGTTAAAGGAGACTGAAATCCTAGATAGAACAAGCACAGAGACTGCTCAGTGGTGACGCTCATCTGGGATATTATAATTTAAGCAATTGTCCCTGTGAACTAAGTGCTTAAATTTAGTTGTTTATCTCAACCTACAGTATTTCTTTGTCGGATATTTAATTTTCTCTTGTTTACTCACATCTCTAGCCTCAATTTCTGTATTGGGACATAGTACTCAGATGGAGCAAAGACTGGAGCAATATATAGTACAAGAAAGTAGTTATGTTGAATTTTAATAAGAAACGTTCTAATGTTTTGAAATTTTAAATAATTAGCCTTTCAAATTTCTTGTAAGTTTGAAGAATTTACACTTCTGATATTAATTGTTTAGTTTAAAATTTTTATTTTCAGTTACAAATTCTCTCCCTCTCGCCAGCCCCTTTCCTATTCTGGAGGAGATAGTTAAAATTCATGGCTCGCTCAGATTTTGGCCTGAACTCCTTCTTTATCTTCCTTGAATTATCTTTCTAGGAGTTGCTTCCATCTATTAATGAGGTCTTGATAGACCTGAAATGGCATATTGTTATAGCATGCTTTATTGCCTGGCCACTGCCCTGGGCCCATCTCCTGCTGTGGCTCCAGCTAGGCCTTGTTTCCTGCTGTACTTTCCTATCTAGGAACTGCCCTGACCATTTTCCCTGCTGCGACTCCAGCCAGGGCCTCTGTACCTTCTGCTTCTCCTGCTTTTTTTTTCTTCTCAGAACCTCCACAGGTTTCTTGTGTACACTTAGACCAGATAGAGAAGCACGAACCTATTTCTCTTTAGTTTTCTTTATCAATCGTTCCTCTTAATACGATTTTGGAACTCTTCTGGAGCATTTATTAAAGTTTATTTATATTTATATTTTATTATAATTATTATTTATATTATATTTATTTATTTATAAATATATTATATTTATATCTATATTTATATTTATATCTATAAATATAATATATTTATTTATAAATATATTATATTTATAGATAATGCATATATTTATTTAATAAATATATAAATATTAAAATATTACATATTTTTAAAAGATTCTGAAATCAAATTAGGTACTTCTCTCAATGCTACAATATTTTAAAGTAATGATTTATATTTCCCACATCAAACTTTTACAAAAATAATAAAATGGGGGCAGCTAGGTGGCGCAGTGGATTGAGCACCAGCCCTAAAGTCAGGAGAACCTGAGTTCAAATGTGACCTCAGATACTTACCACTTCCTAGATGTATGACCCAGGGCAAGTCACTTAACCCCAATTGCCTCAGCAAAAAAAAAATAAATAAAAATAATAAAATCAATAGCTAAAAAGTTTAGACCAAAACTTCCTCTATAGGCTTTCTTAAACCAGAATAAGTTTGATTCTTTTTACCATACTGAATGAATCTATAACTATTGTCTACACATTCCAATTTTCAGCACCTTCAATTAGTCAACCATCAAGATTTTTTCTTCTTAATATTATTTTGTTTTTCCAAATACATGTAAAGATAGTTTTCAAAATTCATTTTTGTAAAACTTTGTGGTCTAAATTTTTCTTCCTCCCTCCCTTAGACATACAATCCTTTTAAACATATTTCCATATTCAAGACTTTTTTTTTGCTTTTGGCTGAGACAATTGGGGTTAAGTGACTTGCCCAGGGTCACACAGTTAGGGAATGTTAAGTGTCTGAGACCAAATTTGAACTCAGGTCATCCTGACTTCAGGGCTGGTGCTCTATGCAGTGCACCTCCTAGGTGCCCCTATTCAAGACTTTTTAAAGCTCCTGTTACATCCCAGGCATTATGCTTGGTTCCAGGGAAGAGTTCCTGCCCTCAAGAAACTTATGTTCTTTTTTTTAAGCTTACATTCTAGTTGGACAGACAATATGTACATATACAGACACACACAACATAGACACATATAAAGCAA
The DNA here is from genome assembly GCA_023553655.1 of Myrmecobius fasciatus. Classification (NCBI taxonomy): domain Eukaryota; kingdom Metazoa; phylum Chordata; class Mammalia; order Dasyuromorphia; family Myrmecobiidae; genus Myrmecobius; species Myrmecobius fasciatus. Next base: position 239,894 of record JAJPUD010001443.1, read on the forward strand.
GGATAGTCTTGTAGGGAAAGACTTCAGCAGTTGAGGGGACTTGGAAAGTACTTCTATAGAAGATGGGACTTAGGGCAAGGTTTGAAGGAGACCAGGAATCAATCTGAGAGGTGGAGGTGAGGAGAGCATTCCAGCCATGGGTGACAGTCTGTGCAAAGGCAAAGGAGAGAAAGTGTTATAAATGAAGGCCCTCAAGTTGGCTGATGTGGCAGATATCTGGAAGCAAGACAGGAAAAGGAGATGGGGTCTGGTCCCCCTACTCTGCTTATAGCTTTCCTCAAGGTACTCAAATTCAGTCCATTGCAATGGAGGAAAGAATAGTCATATTAACACATTCGTAAATAATTCTTACACTGAGTAAGATGTGAGAGTGGTTCAAGAGGGAAGGGCCCCTTTCAACTGGGCTAACATAGGGGAAAGCATCATGAAGGAGAAATGTAAGAGTTGAAAGGAAAGGGAAGAAAAGGGAAGGAGAAGTGGAAGGGAAAAGAAAAGGGAAGAAAGGGAGAGAGAAAGGAAAGAAGGGAGGAAGGAAAGAATGAAGGAAGGAAGAAAAGAAGGAAGGAAGGAAGGGAAAAGGAAGAAAAGAAAGGAAGGAAAGAAGAGGGAGGATAAAGGAAGGGGTAAGGAAGAAGGGGGAGAAGGGAGAGAGAAAAAAAGGAAGAAAAGAATGAAGGAAGAAAGGAAAGAAGGGAGAGAGGGAGGAATGGAAGGAAGAGAAAAAGGAAGAAGGAAAAGAAAGAAGGAAAGAATGAAAGAAGAGAAGGAGGGAAGAGGAGAGAGGGAGTGATTTCCATGCTAGACATCATACAATCTTGGCACAGAAATGGGAAATGGCAGGACTTTGAGGAATACAATATAGTTCACAGATAATACAGAAAGGGGTGAAATATGAAAACAGACAAGAGAGGTAGGTTGGAGCCAGAGTGGAAGGTCCTCAGAAGCCAAGCTAATTAATTAGTATGTTTTCCTAGAGTCAGTAGGTAGCCCTGTAGGGGTAATGACATTTCAAAGTTTGGGGTAAGTATTCTACAGAGAATATCAAAACCTATGACTTGTAGTTTGTAGCCAGGGATGTGCTGATAAATGTTTAACAACCAGGGAAAATAAACATGTACTCTCAATTCACTTTTAAATTTAATTTGCATTACTAATATTTTCTCTATTAATTTCTTAAGTCTAGACAACCAGTAAAATAGCCCTGATTTGACTGTAACCAATTTTGGCACTTACTGCCAAATCTCTGGGGTATTAATGCTCACACTGAAAATAAATTTAACAATTAGCTAGCTGGTTTGAGCTGGCTCCAGCACACCCCTTGGTGTAGGGGAATCCACCCTGCTTATCCTTCCACCTCCCATTCCCCCAATAGGGAAAGATCTAAAGCCCTGAACCCCCAGGCCAGAGGCCTAGTCTCACTCAGGCACAGCAGTATAAGAGGCTGGTCTTTCTTTCCTCTCAAGATGTTAAAAATCTGGGCAGCTTTGTCAGCCTAGGAACCTCATCAGAGCCATGAACTCCTGGGTCAGCAGCTGCTCAGTCCTGCCCAGTTCTGTGCCAACTAGAGGGATGGAGAGAAGGAAGGAATCACCTCGCCAGAGATGTTCCAGGAAGGCACAGATGGAGAGTCATCTGGCCTTTTAATTAGGTGCAAGAAGAGGCTGGTGTACAACAGATTCAGAATTAGCTCATCATCTATTAGAAGGGTTTACATAATGGGAAGGGCGGAGATGGGCAGTTTGCATCATTTTTCCTCAAAAGCAAGGGGTTTAGAACCTAACTCAAGGTCTTTGGAACAAGAAGAGCAGAGCTTTTGCCCAAGAAAAGACTCCACCGTTGCAGGAAAAGGGATATTCCTAATTTTTGTGCCCCAGAAAAGTGAAATGAATGAGTCTTTCATTGTTTTTGAGAAACAAGGCAAAAGAGCAGGGACCTTGGTATACCAGAAGGCCAGAAGCAAAGGGCACAAAATAGGTTATGGGAGGGTAGTTGTTTATCTAGAATGCAGTAGCTATAAGAGGGGGTCAGTATAGAAAAAGCAACTCTTTATTAACTCCATAACTTGCCTTTTTTGTTAACTAGGTACTGAACTTAGTTGTTTCTATGTTACCCAAGGCCTAACAGTACCCTCTAAATTTTGCCTTAGTCATGTCCCTGGTTGTAAGACTCTGAAAGATCTGGAGGGGGTCCTTCCCCAGGCTGAATTAGTGGGAGACATAGACAGAAACAGAACCTTCCTTCCAGCTGAAATATTGTCCCCATTCCTCTTTATTCCACTATTTCTTATTTTTCATCTCCTTGATGTCCTGGTTCACAACTTACCTCTTTTAGGAAGCCTTCTCAGATTACACCTGCTTGATAGAAGCAGTAATCAGTATAGTATGGATACAGGCATTGTCTCTGGAGTCAGAGGGCCTGGGTTCAAATCTCACCTCTGCTATCACCTGCATGACCCTAGACAAGACACTCCACTTTGATTAAATGGATCTCACTTTACTCCTCTTTAAAATCAGGCTCTCAGACTAGCTAGCCACTGAGGCCCTTTCTCAGTCCAGCTCTCTGATCCTAGTCTGGCCTTTACATTGTTGACAATGAGGAGACATTAATGGCTCTGGAATAGGAAGTAGAAGGATGTGTCTAATGGCTGAGAGTATTACAGCCAGAGAGGGAGAGACAGAAAGCAAGGAAATTAGCTAGACTTCTATAGCAGGAACACTTTATCAGTGATCCGTCAGTCAGTCAGTTAACAACAATCCTTTATTAAGTGCCTACTGTATGTCAGGCACTCTGCTAAGTTCTTTACATAGCCTTAAGAGGTAAAAACTATTATTATTCCTGTTTTACAAGTGAGGAAACTCAGAAGTTAAGTGACTTGTCCAGAGTCATACAACTAGTGAGTGTATGAAGTCTTCCTGATTGCAGATCATTGAGCCACCCCTCTACTATATTCTACCTGGGGAAACGTGAATATCTGGGTACAGACAAGATGTATACGGAGTAGATGGAAGGAAATCTGAAAAGGGAAAATATTAGTTATTAGGGAAGTCTAGGAAAGGTCTTCTGCCCAAGGTAGGATTTGAGGAGGGTCTTAAAGGAAGTCAGGGAGAGCCTCTGTGAGTCCCTAAGAGCACTGACTGCCCCACGGGTGGTAAGGACGGTCTTGCAGTGGACACAGTTGGAATAGGGAGGATGGAATAGGCTCGAGCCACATTTCAGATGAGAAATCCAGCAGGATGGTGACAAGATGAAGGGCTCGAAGGAGGGGAGAAGTCAGAGATGAGACTGAAGCTTCACACTGGCGACATGCGGAGAGCAATGAGATCTAACAGAATTAAGGAAGCCTTGAGGGGGAGGCAGTTTGAGGAGCTGAATAAATTTGGTTTTAGATAAGTTTGAGGTGATATCATGTCAGAGCTATCACTTGGAGGTTTGGGTCTAGAGCCTTTGAGAGAGAAAGAATGGAGGGAATAAGAATAAAGAGAGAGAGAGAAGAGAATAAAGGGAGAGACAGAGATGGAGGGGAAGAGTGTGGAGCTGAGGGCTCAAGTTTAGAGGCTATCTCCTTCACTTTACAGATAAGGAAACTCAGGTCAGGGAATGAAGTGGCTTGCCTATGGTCACAGAGAAGACACACTGACCCCCGAGATGCTCTGTCCCCTGTGCCATACCAGCATCTTCAGAGTAGTTCCCTAGAATGATGGAAAGAACCCCATCCTGGCTCTGACACTTGGGCAGCTCCTCCTCCTCAGTTTCCTCATCTGTAAAAATAAAGTAGAACTCAGACTTCTGGAGTGCCTTCCTGCTTGGGGCGGAGGGGAAGGGAGAGAAGGCAGGCGCTCCGCTGGGTGCAGATCCAATCCCCCAGAGGAGATTTTGCAACAGGCAGCGTCAGGAAAGGGCAGCCTAACTAGAAGTGGCCAGTGGGCTGCTTCAGGGAGGCGTGTCAGCCCCCGGGACAAACCCCCACTTGTCCTCCCTGCCTGGTTATGGCTCAGGCTCCCAGCATTCAGGACGCCTGTTTCTGCTCCCTGGTGAGCAGACTTTACTCTGAAGAAAAGAACCAGACTCTCAGATGGTAGTTCCCTAAAGAGAGAGGGGGTGTGTGTTCTCAGAGCAGCCCCTGCTGCTCCGGGGCTACCTGTGCTCCATCCTCACCCCGCTGTGTCTCTTCCTGAGCCTGTTGGCTGCTGGGATTCCCTCTGGCAATCACCAAGCTTCGTAGCCAAAGGCCTGGGAAACTTAGATTTCTGAATTTAGGATCCTGAGATTTAGGTCAGGATTCAAAGCCTCGGTCTCACAACCCAGTGCTCTGTCCTCTGTGTCTCCAGCCCTCCTTAAAAAGCAGCCATCTCGGAACATCTCCGTAGGAGAATCTCAGCACTGAGCTGGGAGAGACCTCAGTGGCCATCTAGTCCTCCCCACACCCTGAAGGAATCCCTCCCATAATGTCCTAACAAGTGATTGTCCAGCCAAGAACCTGCCATTGCCCTCTACCCATAAAAATTGCCCCCCAGCCTTCATCAGATCGAACAAACGTGTTTTCAGATGTCACGGGCTGTTATTTTTTTTCTTCTAGTTCTCATTAATCTCCGTGGCCCACTCTCCCTGTCCCAGGTCTCCCGGATATCACTGATGTCTTATTGCCAGACGACTGACGAGGGTTCAAGTCAAAAACTACAGTCTTGAAACACAGGCTGTGTCACCTTGGACAAGTCCCTTTATCTCCCTCTTGACAATGACTTTCCTCATCTATAAAACGAGGGATTCAAACTAGATGGCTGCGGAGGTCTCTTCCAACTCTAACTCTAGAACCCCGTGGACCCCTCAGCATCAGAGAGCTTGTTATTAATCCCATCACCATCTCATCCACCCCATACACCGAAGGATTCCCTCCCATAATGTCCCGACAAGTGATTGTCTAGTCAAGACCCCAAATTCACTCTTTCATAATGAAGGGCATAGAATGCTCCACCTGGGAATAAGGGTTGAACGGGGATCAATCTGATGAACCTCGAGGCGTGCTCCAATCAATTTGCTAAATGTCGAGGGCTTTTGTCCGAGCTCAGAAAAAGGCTGCCCCGTGGAAAGTATGGAAATGTTCTGGTACCTTTCTGAGGGATTTTTCAGGGGCTGCTCCTAAGATTACTAGCCTGCTATTGGCTGGAAGAGCTGCCTATTAATGAGTATGTCGTATTTCTCACAAGCTTTTCATTTTTTCCCTACTCCCTTCTTCCAGATGCTTTGCAAAGAGAGATATTTACACACACACACACACACACACACACACACACACACACACACACACACACACTCACACACTCACAAACACACACCACTCACACACTCACACACACACACACACACATACAGACACATTCACACACCCCCTTCAGAACATGACAGAAATAAGCATGTACTCGATCTCACAACCTGAGAGAATGTCTAAAAGTGAACTTTTTAGCCTCAGAAAGAATAGCAGACCGAGTGCTGATAGAGCACCTAGAAGCAGGTACAGAATCGGAGACACAGACTGACAGGGCGGGTCCTAGACAGTTTTCTGTTATATCAACACCTGTGGGTCTGTGTGGAAGAGAGGAGAGTTTGCTTTTGCAGGCAGTGGGACTCCCAAGGCAATATGGTAGAGCCTTGGGCTTATAATCAGGAAGATCAAAGTTCATATCCCACCTCAGATACTTATTAGGTATATGACCCTGAGCAAAGAGATTTACTTCTCTCAGCCTCTGTTTCTTTTATTTGTTTTGATTTGACCTCTAAGGCTCCTTCTAACACTAAATCTATATAAGTCTAAAAGAATCTGGATCTTGAATCAGAGAAAGAAGCTTCCCTTGGTGATCTAACCCTGTAGACTTGCCCTAAAAATGGCCCTAAATCTGAGAGTTCTCAAGGCTGATAATTAAAGGACTGAACATTTTGAAAAAGAGAAGACTGTGGAAGAAAGGGATTCACTGGAACAATGAGTACAATAGCCAAGAGAGGTAGCTACTATTATTGTCTCCATTTTATAGATGGGAAAACTGAGGCTGAGAAAGGTCAATTGAATTCCCAAGGATCATATGACTAAGTAAGTCTTTCTGACTTTCAGGGCTCTATCTACTGCACTACCTACATAAGAGCTATAGCCAAGCTATATTTGTAGAATTTTCCTGAAATAAGTTCTAAGTAGAAGCAACAAACCAAAAAATGGGAAATCACCTTCTTGGAAAAGCCCCTGGAGTTGAGTCCAGTTTGTGTGAGCCCAGAGTCCTGGGTCACCCAGGGGTGCCCATTATAAGGCTCTCTCACCCCTGTCCTCCTCCTTCATCATCCATTCTTTTTCCAGACTTCAGTATCCATTGAAGGCTCCATATCAACATCGTTCCTTTGTTCCCTGTTTCCTGAGCTTTTCCATAAGGGGCCCTCAGTCGAGAATTTCTGATTACCTCTGTCTTATGTTTCCCCAGTTTTCACACTAGTTTTCCTAACCAATGGTGTGAGGTAGCTGTATAGGCTCTCTTTTCTTCCCTAGGAAGCTGTTGACCCAATGGAACCATAGATAATGCTTTCTTTATCTCGTTGCAATTCAACAAGAACCTTTCATTAAAGTGTCCCAGGAACACCTACTGTGTGCTAGTAGATGCTGGGACTACAGTTCCTATTTTGTGAAAATCAAATGAAGAGCAGTCTCCATCTCTTTCCCCCCCAAGCTAGACTGAATATATATTCTGCTCATATTACTACTTAGCATAAAGAGCGAAAAGAGAATATTGTTGGTCTCTTTATTTATTTGTTTATTTAATTAAAACTTTTTATTTGCAAAACATATGTATGGGTAATTCTTCAACATTGACCCTTACAAAGCTTTCTGTTACAGATTTCTCCCCCCCTACTCCCCTCCCCTCCCCTAGATGGCAGGAAATCTACTACAAGTTAATTATGTTAAAATATTTGACAAATCGAATATATGTATACATATTTCCACACTTATTGTTGTGCAAGAAAAATCATATCTACAAGAAAAAAATCAGAGAAAGGAAACAGAATATTGTTGGTCTTATCCCTTGTGTGCTCTGCAACCTGAATTTCTGGGGAAACACCAAGTCATCTAGGTGAAGGGAACATGATGAATGTCCCATGATGGCTATATGTTCTCTTATCATCTCCCTGGTGGATGGCCACTGTAGTTTTATGAAAGAAATCAGACAAAACGAGTATTTGTTCACTGAGCTGTGCAGTTGCTTTTCTGTGAAATATATATTATCTCCAAGGCAAGGACTGTCAGACAATCTCTCCACAGGCATCATGCCAGACTCCGCTGTGGGTTATCCTTCCCAGCTGAATCACACGGCATACTGTAAAGCAAAACAGCAATCAGTGTGAGGGTCGTCAGTGAACCTATTCTTTCTTCTGTGGAAACAGCAGGTTGCAGGGGCAAACACACTGGCTCTGGAGTCAGCAAATTACCTGTCTCTGTAACCTTGGGCACTTAACCCCTCTTGGATCTAGGTTTCCTTATCTGTAAAATGGAGGAGTTAGGCAAGATGGACTCTGGGTCTTTCTAACTCTAGCTCTAGGATCTTAAATGTTTGGGGGAAATGGCAATATGGTGGAAAGCATGCTGGACTTGTAAATTGTAAAGCAGTGTACAAGGATGGGATGAGCCTTTCTGATGCTGCCAGTAGTAGTAGAAGTCCTTCTTATGAGAAACTGATACTGATGAGATATCAGAAGGGCATCAGATTATCTGCCATATTTATGAAACTTCTATGTCTCTTAGTACAATGTATATGCTCCCAAACTACAGGATTCCTCATTTTTGTTTCTGTATGCCCAGAACCCTATATAGCATCTGGTACACAGTAGATACTTAATAAATATTTGTCTAGTTGGGATTGAATTCAATCCATCTATCAAGAAGCATCTATCTAACAAGCACCTACTATGTGTTTAGCTTAGCTCTGGAGAGCACATACAGAGAATGAGTAGATTTACATTAGAGACAAAGTAAATACAAGTGGGGATTTCAGAGTGGGGAAGTGCTAGCAGCTGAAAGAAATAAGGGTCTCATATAGGAGGTGGTATCCAAGCAGAATTTAGGAGAAAGGACAGATTGTTTTCTCTTTTATTCTTCATCATTAGCAGTTAGATGGCACAGTTTCCTCCCTTTTTCCCTTCCTTCCTCCCTTTTCCCTTCCTTCCTCCCTTTTTCCCTTCCTTCCTCCCTTTTTCCC
>JAJPUD010001443.1:248131-258392 GCA_023553655.1 Myrmecobius fasciatus
TTTTCCCTTCCTTCCTCCCTTTTTCCCTTCCTTCCTCCCTTTTTCCCTTCCTTCCTCCCTTCTTTCCTTTCATCCTTCCTTCCATCCTTCCTTCTTTCCTTTCATCCTTCCTTCCTTCCATCCTTCCATCTTTCCATCCTTCCTTCCATCCTTCCATCTTTCCATCCTTCTTTCTTTCCTTAGTTCCTTCCTTCCCCTTCTCCCTTTCTTCCTTCCTCCTTTCCTTCTTCCCTTCCTTCTTCTTTTCTTTATTTCTTCCCCTCCTTTCCTTCCTTCATCCCCTCCTTGTATCTAACAAAGTACTTAATAAATGCTTGATGAGTCATTAATTGATTAATAAAGCTACAGTCGCTAAAAGGTGGAGGTGATGAAAAAAATGTATTCCAGGGAGGTAAGAAATGGAATGTTGCATGTGAGGGAAAAGTAGGACATTTCGATAGAAAGAGAAATAATTTCTGTAAGTCTATAAAGTCAGATAAAATAAATCTATAAAGTAAAAGGTAAAATAACTCTATAAAGGGAAACTGTAACAAGATTTGTGAAGGGTTATTTAATCCTCTAAGCTATAAAAATGCAATTTCTAAGGTCCCTTTTAGCAGTAATATTCTGCGATTCTATGTTTGACTCTTCTAATAGTAGGTTTTCATTTTCCCAGAAGTGTGTGGAGTAGGAGGTAAAAGGCTGGTAAGCAGAACTGGTTCCTCCCCCTGGGCCAGCTTCTCCCTCATATGGGCAATATCACTCACTGCCAGCTTCTTTCAGGCATGGCTTGGTCTTTAGTCTGCACTCTCAGCTCAGTCGCTTGCAGGGCCGAGCATCTTTTTGGACCCTCCTCCTTGATACTCTCTCCTACCTTTCCTCCTATCTGTCCGACCGCTCCTTCTTTGTCTCATTTGCTGGATCTTCATCCAAGTCATGCTCACCAGCTACTAGCTGTGGCTGTCCCCAAAAGTTCTATCCTGGACCCTCTTCCCTTCTCTTTCTGATGATCTCATCAGCTCCCCCATTCTACTGATTATCTCTCTGCAGAAGACTCTTAGATCTACTTCTCCAGGCCTAATCTCACTCCCAACCTCCATTCTTATATATCCAAGTATGTATTAGATATCTCAGTCTGGATTCTAAAACTGAACTCATTATCTTCCCCCCCAAAACTTTTCCTTCATCCTAACCTCCCATTTACCAAAGGTCACCCCAATTTATCTCATCTAGATCTTGTTTGTAGATAATTATTTGCATGTTGGCTCCCCCATTGGATTGGGAGATCCTTGAGAGGAGGGGCTGTTTATTCCAAGTGCTTAGCACAGAGCCTAGCTCATAGTAGGTGCTTAATAAAAAATGCTAGTCAACTGACTGACTGACCTGCTACATGAGAACTAAGAGGCACCTAAGACAACCAGATCACAGAAAGACCTTCTCTAGTTCATTTACCTCCATCTGGGCTGCCTTAGGTTCAACTGTGTCAAGGTTATAGTCTAGATTCATTTAGACTTTCTCTCCTTTTGGAAAGTTATAAATATGGATCAATAAAATTATTTTTCTGCCTCCTTTAAATCCCCATGCTGGGGCTGTTCCCACCAGTTTTGAAACTCTGCCTTTATTTCCTTGGGCACCTCACCACTCCTGCATTTAACCCCCAAGGACTCACACTCTTGGAGAAACTGTAATAGAAAGTAAGCAAATTCTTAAAAAGTGGTTGGGCTCTTGTTCCTTTTGGAGAACCAGAAAGTGGAGAAAGTAGCAAGGAATAGAAGAGGGACCAGCCAGCCTCTGAACTGATGTTACCCAGTCCCTTTTCCCTCACTTCCCACACTCATAACTCAGTCCTGATGTGGGGACGATGGTGGTATGAGTAGGAAGGTTACAATGGAGCATCAGTAAGTCCTCCTCACCCCCTGGACCAGTGCCTCTAACACCCTGCAGTTATGCTGTGAGCTTGGGTTACAATTATTGACTTCTCTTTCCTTTGTGATGATGCGCTTGGAGATGTGAAGTTCTTCTCACTTCCCTAATGCTCTTGAGCTCTCTCCCCTCTCTTAGTACTGTGTATGTAATGTGTGTGAGAGACAGACAGACAGATACAGAGAGACAGAAACTCTGATAGACAGAGAGCTTGGAGACTCAGTCCCAAACTCTTCATTCTTTGGGTCAAAGCTTGGTTATGATTTTATCCCGACTCAAAGACGTCTGTCTCCGGGGCTCACTCTAACTCCTTAGCTAAGGAGACATTGAATATGATTTTATGAAAAAGATAAACAGTAACATAAGATAGCAAATGATATCTATCAGGTTAATGGGAGAGACCTTGCATTTACTCTCATGTATTAGACACTTTCCGAGATTGAGAATGACCTCAGAAGGTCCTGGTCAGCTTATAGCCTCTCCAGAGCCTGGATAAACAGACTTAACCCTTGGCCATTCTCCCCAGTTCTTAACTGACAAGCAATTGAGCAGCTCAGGGCTGAGTGTACCCCAGGGGACACCAAGAGAATTTGCTTTGCTAATTTCCTTTCCCAAAGGGGAGGTTTCTTAGTGGAGCATGGGGCTCATATACAGAGGAAAATACCCCTTGTTCCACAGCCTTGCCACCTCCTTACAGCAAATTTCCTAGCTGATTCAGGATTCTGTGATTACGATTCTAACCCCCAGGAAAGGGCTTCCCCAACTATAACCATCACAAAAATTGAATTGCTTTATTTTGTTGTTGTTGAGGGTTAAATGACTTGCCTAGATAAGTGGTAAGTGTCTGAGGCTGGATTTGAAATCAGGTCCTCCTGACTCCAGAGCTAGTGCTCTATCCACCATACCATCTTGCTGTCCCTGAGTTACCTTTTTTTAAAAATCATGGACCTGTGATTTCTTCAGTGTGGAGAGTTCCTGGTGGGAAAACTCCCTCTACCAATATGGATTGGCAACCATAAAATTCCATGAAAACTGGAAGAAGGCAACCTAGTATATTAAGTGGAGAAATCACAGGGCATGGACAAGAGTGATGAGGAAGTATGGATAGCTTGTGATCTCCTTGCTTGAAAGGAATATCACAGCGATGAGCGCATCCAGGAGCATCACAGTATTGTTGTTAATAAGTATGCCAGCTGCATCTAACCTTGGTGGTTCCATGGACACACTGATGCCTTCCTTGACTCCATAATTCAGTCACATCATCTTCTTTCAAAGACTCTTTGAAGAATTAGAGGTCTGCAACAATGGAATGAGCTGCCTTCTGCCTCAGGAGTTGTGAGCTTCCTAATGCTTCAAGCAGAGGCTAATGGACTACATCAGGGACAGCATGGACTCAATTCTACATTAAATGATTTCTAAGGGTCCTTCTAAATTTAGGATGGTGTAGTAGGAAATAACTAGAGTCAGGTGAGTGGGGTCCAAAGCCTTGTTCTATGACTTTTTGACCTGAGATAAGGTGTTTCCTCTCTCTGTGCCTCAGTTTCCTCCTCTGTAAGATAAAGACTAGACAAACTCTAAGGTACCTTCCAGCTCTGCCATCCTATTATTTTATCACAAGAGGGTGATCTCATTGTAAGTAGATTAAGACAGATGAGAGTTGTTCTATCAACCAGGAAGTATTTTTAAGCACCTACTCTGTGCTAGGCTATTGAGGATTACAAATCCGATGATTGAAACAATTCCTTCTCCCAAGGAACTAATGATAACCAGCATCTTGGAAGTTGCCATCTTTCATGTCCCTCAGTAGTAAGAAATGGGCAGCAGTAAAGCATTCACACTCTTGCCTGCCTCTTCACTCCCAACTCCTTTGTAATCATGGCACACACCTTGGCAAGGAAACCAATCAGAGCTCTTTTAGAATTCTCCCAGTGACCTCTCCCTCTTTAGCAGCATGTGCCAACCAGTACTATTAATAATCATCAGCTCCACTCAGGCAGTTATTCTATCAACTATGTTTGCCATTTCCCTACTTCTTAATATGAATGCTATTTTTATCCATCTGTTCATCCATTCTTTTCCCCTCCCAATTTTTAAAATCATTTTCACTTAAAGTGTTTAGTTCCAAATTCTATCCCTCCCTCCCTGAGATGGTAAGCAATCAGATATAGGTTATTCATATGCAATTATGTAAAATATTTCCATATTAGTCATTTTGTACAAGAATTCTCTAATATTTTCCAACATGAGTCTTCTGGAATTGTTTTGGATCATGTTACTGAGAAGAGATAAGTCTATCATAATCGATCACCACACAATGTTGCTGTTATCGTGTACAATGTTCTTCTGGTTCTGCTCACTTCACTCACCAAATAAGTATTTCCAGGTATTTCTGAAATCCACTTGCTCATCATTTCTTATGGAATAATAATATCCCATTACAATCATATACCGCAGCTTGTTTAACCATTCCCCAATTGATGAACATCCTTTTGATTTCTAATTCTTAGCCACTACAAAAAAAAGGAGTGTCTATAAGTATTTTTGTACAAACTTGTCCTTTCCTTTGTTTTGGATGTTTTTGGGATATGGACCTAGCAATAGTATTGTGAGATCAAAAGGTATACAGTTTTATAGCTCCTTAGGCATAGTTCCAAATTGCTCTCCAGAATAGTTGAATCAGTCCACCAATAGTGCATTAGTTTCCTGGGTTTCCTACCTCCCCTCCAAAATCCAGTATTTTCTTTTTTGGGGTCATATTAGCCAATCTGATAGATGTCATATGGTAGTTCAGAGATGTCTTAATTTGCATTTCTGTATGCAATAGTAATTTTATGCATTTCTTCATATTGATAGCTTTGATTTCTTTATCTAAACTGTTCATGTGCTCTGACCATTTGTCAGGGAATGACGTGGGTTTTTTTTTTATATAAATTTGACTCAGTTCTCTACATATTTGAAAAATGAGGCCTTTATGAGAGATACTTGTTGCAAAAAATTTCTTTACTTTTCTGCTTTCCTTATAATTTTGGTTGCATTGGTTTTGTTTGTACAAAACCTTTTTACTTTTATATAATCAAAATCACCTATTTTACATTTTGTAATCCTCTTTATATCATTTTCATTCTTAAGTTCGTCTCTTATTTATAAATATGACAAATTAGCTATTCTATACTCTCTTAATTTGCTTATGGGATTACTCTTTATGTATAATCATGTATCCATTTTGATCTTGGTATGTGGAATGAGATGTTTACTTTTTGCCATACTATTTTCTAGTTTTCCCAGAAGTTTTTGTCAAATTAAGTTTTTTTGTTCCAAAAGCCTGGCTCTTATACTAGATTACACTAATTTATACTAAATGACTATGGTCATTTACAATAGTGTAATTTGTTCCTAGATTTTCCACTGACCTACCATTCTGTTCCTCAGCCAGTAACAGATTGGTTTGATAATTACCACTTTATAGTACAGTTTGAGATCTAGTATGGTTAAACTACCATTTTTGAATATTCTCATTGATTTCTTTGATATCTTTGAGCTTTTGTTCTTCCAGATGAATTTTGTTATTATTTTTCCTAGACCTATAAAATATGTTTGATATTTTAATTGGGATGGCATTCAATAAGTAGATTAATTTAGGTAGAATTGTCATTTTTATTACATTGACTTGGCCTACCCATGAGGAATTAATATTTTTCCAATTGTTTAGTCTAATTTTTTGTGTGAAAAGCATTTTATAGTTGAATTCATATAATTCCTAGGTTTATCTTGGCAGGTAGACTCCCAAGTATTTTATTTTGTCTAAAATTATTTTCAGTGGTATTTGTCTTTCTATCTCTTGCTCCTGAACTTTGTTGGTAATATATAGAAATGCTGATGGTTTCTGTGGTTTTATTTTGTAGCCTACAACTTTGCTAAAGTTTGTTCATTATTTCAAGTAGTTTTATAGTTGATTCTCTAGGATTTTCTAAATATAGTTTTGTTTGCTTATTGCCTATTCTAATTTTTTTCTTCTCTTATTTCTATGGCTAACATTTTTAGTACTACATTAAATAACAGAGGTGATAATTGGCATCCTTGCTTCATCCCAATTGCACTGGCAAGACTTCTAGCTTATCCCCCTGTTTGCTGATGGCTTTAGAAAAATATCACTTATCCTTTTAAAGTAAACTCCACTTATTCCTATGCTTTCTAGTGTTTTCAATAGGAATAGGTGCTGTATTTTGCCAGAGACTTTTTCTGCATCTATTTAGATAATCACATGATTTCTGTTTATTTTATAACTGATATGGTCAGTTATGCCAATAATTTTCCTAATATTGAAGCAGTCCTGCATTCCTGGTAAAAATTCCACTCAATCATAGTATATTATTCTTGTGATATATTGCTGTAATTTCTTTGTTAGTATTTTATTTAAATTTTTTTCACATCAGTATTCACTGGGGAAATTGGTCTATAATTTTCTTTCTCTACTTTATCTTTTTTCTGGTTTGGGTATCAGCACCATATTTGTATCATAAAAGGAATTTTGATAGAGCTCCTTCACCAATTTTTCCAAATAGCCTTTACAGTATTGGGATTCATTATTTTTTAAGTATTTGATAAAATTCACTTATGACTCTATCTGGTCCTGAGAATTTTTTCTTAAGAATTTCATTGATGTCTTGGTTCAATTTCTTTTTCTAAGATTGAGTTATTATTTTATTTATTTTTCTGTTAATCTGAGTAATTTATATTTTTGTAAATATTCATCCATATCATTTAGATTGCCAAATTAAATGGAATATATAATATATAATTTTAAATTATATAATTAATATATAATAATGAGCAAAACAATTTCTAGCAATTGTCTTTTTTTTCCTGAGGCAATTGGGGTTAAGTGACTTGCCTAGGATGGTACAGCTAGGAAGTGTTAAGTGTCTGAGACCAGATTTGAACTTAGGTCTTCCTGACTTCAGGGCTGGTGCTCTATCCACTGCACTATTTAGCTGGCCCTCTACCAGTTGTCTTAATTTCCTCTTCAATGATGGTAAATTCACCCCTTTCATTTTCAATACTAGTAATTTGCTTTTCTTCTTTCTTTTTTTAAAGCAAATTCACAAATGGTTTGTTTTATTGTGGGTTTTTTTCATAAAACCAATTTCAAGTTTTATTATTCTAATGGTTTTCTTACTTTCAGTTTTATTAATCTCTCTGATTTCAAGGATTTTCAAATTGATATTTAAATGGTAATTTTTATATGTTCTTTTTTTCCAGTTTTTTAGTCTGATGGCCAATTCATTGATTTGTTTTTTTTCTGTGTTGTATTGATGTAAGCAATTACAGTTATAAATTTTTCCCTAAGCTTATATCCCAAAGAAATCATAAAGGAAGGAAAAGGCCCCACATGTGCAAGAATGTTTGTGGCAGCCCTTTTTGTGGTGGCTAGAAACTGGAAATTGAATAGATGCCCTTCAATTGGAGAATGGCTGAATAAATTATGGTATATGAATATTATGAAATATTATTGTTCTGTAAGAAATGACCAGCAAGATGATTTCAGAGAGGCCTGGAGAGACTTACATGAACTGATGCTGAGTGAAATGAGCAGAACCAGGAGATCATTATACATGGCAACAACAGTACTATATGACGATCAATTCTGATGGACATGGCTCTCTTCAACAATGAAATGTTTCAAACCACCTCCAATTGTGCACTGAAGAAAGTCATATACACCCAGAGAGAGGGATGTGAAATGTGGACCACAACATAACATTCTCATACTCCTTGATTGATGTTTGCTTACTTTGTGTTTCCTTTATCTGATATATCGTTTGTATAGATAAGATTTTTCTTGCACAACAATGATAAGTTTGGAAATATGTATACATATATTCGATTTGCCAATATTTTAACATAATTAACATGTAGTGGATATCCTGCCATCTAGGGGAGGGGTGGGGAGTCAGGGGGAAAAATTTGTAACGGAAAGCTATGTAAGGGTTATTGTTGAAGAATTACCCACATATATGTTATGCAAATAAAATAAATAAATAAATAAATAAATAAAATATAAATAAATAAATAAATAAATTTTTCCCTAAGTACTGCTTTGGCTACATTTCACAAATTTTGGTATGTTGTCGCATTTTTTGTCATTTTCTTTAATCACAGTTATTTCTGCAATTTGTTCTTTGACTCACTTGGGGTTTTTTAGGATTAGATTATTTCATTTCCAATCAATTTTTAATTTCTCTTTCCATTGTCCATTACTGAATGTAATTTTCATGGCATTATGATCTAAAAAGGATGTGTTTACTATTTCTGCTTTTCTGAATTTAATTGTGAGGTTTTTAATGTCATAATCAATGGTCAATTTTTGTATAGGTGCTATGCACTCTTGAGAAAAAAGTATATTCCTTTTTATTCCCATTCTTTTTTCTCCAAAGATCTATTATGTGTAACTTTTCCAGAATTTTATTCACTTCCTTAACTTCTTTGTTGGTTTCTTGTTTGTTTGTTTAGCTAAATGTATCTACTTCTAAGAGGGGAAAGTTGAGGTCCCTCACTGGTATATTTTTTATTATATGTTTCCTCCTGAAACAATCAACTTCTTCAAAAATTTAGATGCTATACTATTTGGTGCATATATGCTTAATATTGATTGATATGACTTCATTCTCTACGGTACCTTTCAGCAAGATAGTTTCTTCTTTATCTCTTTTAGTTAGATCTCTTTTTCGCTTTTGCTTTATCTGAGATCATGATTGCTAGGCCTGCTTTCTTTGCTTTAGTTGAAGCACAATAGATTTTGCTCCAGCTTCTTATCTTTACCCCGTGTGTATTTCTTTGAATCATATGTGTTTCTTGTAAACAACATATCCTAGGTTTCTGGCTTTTAATCCATTCTGCTGCCCACTTTTATTTGACAAGTGAGTTCATCCCGTTCCCATTTATAGTTATGATAACTGTGTATTTGCCTCCATGCTATCTTTCACTTGTCTTCCTGTCTTTCTTACCCTTCACCCTTTTCCTCCTCACAAGTATTTTACCTCTGATCACCATCTTCCCAAATATATCCTCCCTTTAATTAGTTCCCCCACTCCCTTCTATCATCCCTGTCCCTTTTTACTTCCTTACAGGGTGTAAGATAAATTTCTATATCCAATTGAGGGTGTACATTATTCCCTCTTTGAGCCAATTTTGATGACGATAAGGTTTAAGTTTTGCCTGCCACCATTACCTTCATCTTCCCCTCCATTATAACAGCTCTTTGATGCCTTTTATGTGGGACAATTTACTCTCATTCAATCTCCTCCCTCCTTCTTCAAATACAATTTTCTTTCTCACCCCTTTATTTTTCTTTTGGAGGTTTCATCCCATCAACATGATCTTATACCACACCCTCTGTCTACATATACTCCTGCTCTTATAGTAATAAAATTGCTGTTATAAATCTTATCTTGTCACATAGAAATATTAACAATTTAACCTGATTGAATTTCTTATTTTCTCTTTCTTGTTTCTTTTGAAAAATCTTTTCATGTTTCCCTTGAGTTTTTTCTTTGGAGATCATAATTTTTATTTAGCTCTGGTCTTTTATTTAGAAATGCTTGAAAATGCTCCATTTTGTTAAATGTCCATTTTCCCCCCAGAAAAAGATTATATTTGATGTTGTTGGGTAGGTGATTCCTTGTTGTAACCCTTTGCCTTCTGGCATTTCATATTCCAAGACCTCTGGTTCTTTAATATGAAAGTTGCTAAATCCTTTGTAATCCTCACTGTAGTCCCATAATTTTGAATTGTTTCTTTTTGGCTGCTTACACTTGCAAAAAGAAATCCTTGATCTGTGAACTCTGGAATTTGGCTAGGATGTTCCAGGGAATTTTCCTTTAGGGGAGTTTTTCAGATAGTGATTGGTGAATTCTTTTGATTTTATTTTGCCCTCTAGTTCTAATATATCAGGACAGTTTTCTTTGATAATTTCTTGAAAGATGTTATCCAGACTTTTTTTTAATCATGGTTTTCAGGTAGTCCGATAATTCTTATATTTCTCTTTTGTATCTATCTTTTAGGTCAATTTTCTCCAATGAGAAATTTTACATTTCCTTCTATTTTTTTTTTACTGTTTTGATTTTGTTTTTATATCTTGATGTATCATAGAGTCATAAAATTTTCTTGTTTGTGTCTAATTTTTAGGAATTTCTTCAGTGAGCTTTTGTAGTTCTTTTTTCATTTGGCTAATTCCATGTTTTAGAGAGTCATTTTTTCTCAATAAATTTTTGTGCACCTTTTTCTTTTTTTTTATAAAGCTTTTTATTTACAAAACATATGAGTGACCTTCAACATTGACCTTTGCAAAAAAACTTTTTTT
>JAJPUD010001443.1:274906-324507 GCA_023553655.1 Myrmecobius fasciatus
AAGGAAGGAAGGAAGGAAGGGAAGGAGCAATGAAAGGAGGAAGAGAGGGAGGAAACAAAAGGATAGGGGGAGACAGGACAGAGAATATTATAGTAGAAAAACACTGTCTAAAGTCAGAGATTCTAAGTTCCAAGCTATAGAATCTTTATCAAATCACATAATCTGGGTCTCAGTTTTCTCATCTCTAAAATGGAAAGGTTTGCTATGTATGATATCTCAGGTCCTTTCCAGCTATGTAGATCAATGATCCTCTAATCTCATCCATAAAATGGGCCCTAATTACCTCATCCAACATCCAACATGAGGTCCCTTCTAGCTCTAGATGCTGCACAAGAGGCAAGGCAGGCAGGCAGATGAGCAGGATGGCTCAAGTCCTCAACCTTGCCACCCTCCCTCTCTTCCACAAAAGTGCCAAATGGAATCTATGCACTTTATGTAAATGAAAATAAATTTTGCGAAGTCTCTGGCCCCTTTGAGAATTTCAGTTCCCTTGGGGTATCACAGAAGTTGGGCTGAGATTCGCTGCTCAGAAGGAAGGAGGGAGCTGGAGCAAAGGAGATGCAGATTCTGCCACCATCTTAATTAGCATATCAAAGGTGTCTTTGGCAGCAGCTCCTCAGACACCTTCCCTTCCCTCTGGTTCACACCAGCAAATGTTCATCTTCCTGTTTGTGATCTGACTGGCACTGGACCACAACCCCTCTTGGCGGCCTTCATCAGATGCCAGCTCAGCAAAGGTGGTGGTTGTGGCCAGGACTATTGACATCAGCCCTGGAGCCCTTGGAGAAGGAAGTCCTGGCACTGGTCTGGTTGGGGAAGTTCAGCCAAGTCTCTTTTCCTCCATCCTCTGAAGTCAGCCCATGGCCTTCCATCTTGGCCAGGATCTTGGGTTTCCTAGCTTAGCTAGCATTAACATGAGTAAGGTTAATGCTGTACTAGATCTCCTTAATTTTGCTCTTCTCTTTGGCTACAGATTGTACTTCTGACATCTTGGATTATAGAATTGCCATTAGAGCTAGAAAGGACCCAACAAGTCACTGAATCTAATTGTTTCATTTTAGAAATGAGAAAGAAAATGAAAGCCCAGGGAAATGAGATTTGCCCATCATCACACAGTATCTGAGGCAGAATTTGAACCCAGATTTTCCTTACTCCAAGACTAACCGTATTGCCTCTGGGAAAACACTTGTCCAAGATCACCCAGGTGTCATAAACAGGACAGCTGAGATTTGAACCCAGGACTTCTTACTCTAAATTCAGTGCTTTCATTAGTCATAGGAGGGACATGTCTAGTTTATGATGTCAATTTTTAAATGCGTATTTTCTGCAATGACTAAAAAAGTCACGGATGCTGAGACTCAATGTCAAGGAGCCCAAAGATTCAATATAAGTCATTTTGCTCAAGTCTTCCCAAAATCTGAAGATTCCCCTCATGGTGGAGTTTGGGTGTGCCAGGGTCCTTACTCCTAAGTGGTCCCCAGATATGTGCTGCTGGAAATGCCGGGGGGAATTCAACAATAGCTAAGAGAAAAAGAGCTGGCTACCTGGGGGAAGAGAAAAGGGTTTAGAAAATGTCAGTGACTAAAAGAAAAGGTATAATAATAGGGAGTTTGGTTAGATTAAGAGGGATGACTATCTGTTTTCAGCAAATGTATCAAACCTCATGAGACAATTAGGAAGTAGAGAGAGAAAAGAAGTATATGAAGCACAAATCCTGGCCTGGAAGTGCTTACAAATGAGTTAAAAAGACAAACAAAGAAACAAACAAGATATAAATCTGATGGGCAGGAGATCACTGAACTTGGAGTTAAGAAATGAGATAGCAAGGGAGAAATTAAGGAGAGAAGAAAAAAAGAAAACAAGAGGGACAACAGATTCAGAAAATGTAGGCTCATAACCTAACTCTGACACTTAACCACGGATGTGACCTTTGCACAAATCACTTAATTTTCCTGGGCCTCAGTTTCCTCATCTATAAAATGAAGGGCTGGTGTCTGAGGTCCCTTCAAGATCCTATGAATCCCCATAATATTTCCTAACTGTGTGACTTTGGATAAATCACAGAACTCTTCCAGCATCAGTCTCCTTATCTGCAAAATGGGTTTAATGATATGTATGCTGTCTGTCGTAAGGACAGAATTTTATAAAAGTCGGAGCTCTAACCTTAATTAATTAAGGAGATTTAAAGGCAATAGAAAGCAGTTTGATATAGTTCATAGAGTCGGAAAAATCTAAATTCTAAGTCCTATCTCTGACCATGTGATTCTAGGCAAGTCAGTTTTCCTCTCCATGCCCCCAGAGAACTCTTAGACTGTAAATTGCAGAGCATGCTCTGATCTTTGGTTTTAGAGAGAATTCCCTTCCATAGAACTCTTCTATGCCAAAGGAACCACATTCTATTCCTGCTCCCTTGCCCATTCCCCCAACAAATTAGGAAGGTCAAAGTTATAAATCCAGTCCCCAGAGTGCTGAAGGAGAGATACCAGTTACAGGAACATCTAAGAATGGTGGAGTTCCTCAGGAAAGACTCCTGGCCAGGGTGAGCATTGATTGAATGAGAGATGGTAAAATAGAATAGGAGAGGTTAAAACTTCTTGAAACTTTCCATAAAAAACTTAGGAAAAATCATTGCTAGGCAGATTTTCTTTAAAAATTGAAACAAATAAATCCTTTCATCCCCTTCCTCAACAAACTAATTTTCCTTTGCTCTTTGAGGTAATTGCTAGACACTAGAAATGCTTGCCCAGTGTCCTCAGGATGAGAGCTAATTGACAAGCCCCACCCCAGGGATGGAGAAAACCTCTTGCACTCAGAGGTCTAATTGCCTGCTGCCTCCTCCTCCTCCACTGTCCTTGGTCCTTATATTCTTCTTCTTCATCTCGTTATGTGACCTGACTCAGGGCTTTCCCAGCCATCCATTCCTGGGGAGCAGAAGGGACTCATTATCTGTAGCATCTGGGCTAGGTACACATCTGTTCCCAGCTGTCCCCTCCTATTAAGACTAGTGAAAATGACAGCCTCTCCCTGTTGAGTAGAATGTCCAGGAGGCCAGGTTTGGATGTGAGGAGTCTGCATTTATGAGTCCACATAGCCACACTCATTAAAAACATGGAACCCAAGAGGGTTTGTTGGCCAAGGGGTGAGTGCCAGAACATAGCCTGGGTCCCCCTTTCTGAGGACTTAAAGGAATAATGCATAATAGAAAGGGCAACATAGTCCCCTCATTAAATGAATCTAATTTCATTTTTTAATTTTTATTTTTTATTTAAACATTAAATGAGTCTAATTTCATTTAATTTTTTAAAATTTTATTTTTTAAATAATTTTTTTAAAAAATTAACAAGCATTTGTTTTACTCTAGCTCTCCATTCACTAATTGAAAGAGAAAAAAGGAAAATAAAATACAGTCAAGAAAAACAAATCCCCACTTCGGCCACATCTAAAAGTGTGTGCCTTATTCTTGATCTGAAATCAATTCCCTCTCTGTCAGGAGGTGGGTAACAGGCTTCATCATCAGTCTTCTAGAATTATTGACTCATTGCCTTATAGATGAGGACACTGAGGCTGAGGGAAGTCAAAGAAGTAGTCAGGAGGGGAGCTGCTTCCTTTGGCTTCAAAGTACAATAGTGCACTATCTAATTTCGTGGCCCATATTGCTTCAGCTTCTTCTTGTGATGTAGTTTAGGTGAATAAATTAAGCCCCTGACACAGAATCATAGGTTCAGAACTATAAGGCACCTTCGAGGCTCTCAAGTCCACCTCTTTCTCCCATTTTACAGATGAGCAGACTAAAGTGAGACTAAGAAATTTGCCTGTAGGTCCCAGTCAGAACTCTGACTCTAGTTCCTGTATCCTGGCCACTATGTGCTGCTTCCTGAAGTCACAGCCTGGTTTCCAAACAAACCTCCAGAGATTTGTTGTCCCTTGCTTGGGGACCTCCTGGCTGTCACAGGGTCACCTCAGTACTCTGCTGGCTCAAGCAGTAGTGTAGGTCTCTTGATATCATGCAGCAAGCATGGAGCATACAACAATCAAATGAGGCTATCTGAAGGAAGGTGATGTTATATGGTCTGGATTTCCCAGGCTGGGGGGAGGAGAGGGGCAAGATAACGTCTTACATCGTCCAGGGGTAACCCAGATCCCAGGCTATACTTCTTGGGGGGAAGGGAGTGGCTCAGGCTACTGTGGTTTTAGAATCTCCTTCCCCAACTGGGAAAGGGCACACTGCCTGCTCCCAAACTCAACTGTCTCTGACCATACATCCTTCTACTTTCTTGAGAAAAGGATCCCAGGTGCAGAAAGAAGCCTAGAAGAGAGATCCCTGGACCAATGGAATTAGAAGAGATATCCCCAGCTTAAAGGACCTGATGTACTTTAAAGCACTTCAAAGGAGCTTTCTCGGTCAGGAAGCTTCAGTTTCTTCATCTGTAAAATGGGGAAGGGGAGACTCGATAGCCTTTAAGATCCCTTCAAGTTCCAGACCTAGGAGTTTGATTCCTGCCTGAACTACAAGAAAGATTTGAGACTTGAACTCACTTTGAAAAGTGAGTGAGATTAACTTAGATATAAATAATGGGAAAGGTCATTCCAAAAGAGGGAAAGGGGAGAAAAATAAAAGACGTTTATTAAGTGCTTTATGTATACGTGCTATGCATATATTATCTCTTGGAAAGGTGAGCGGTCCAGGCACGGGCAAAAATGTTAACAATGTTTGGAGAACAACAGGTGGTTCATTTGGTTTGAAGGAAAGGATTTAAACTGAGAGAATAAGAAGACAAAAGACCAGAAACAGAAGTCAGATTGTAGTGGGATAATCTTGAATATACTCTTAAGGAATCCAAGAACTTAAGCTGATATTTGCCTATAGATTAATAGGGAGCTATTGAAAGATTTTGAGCAGAGGAGCAACCAGTTAAAAGCAGTATTGTCAATAAAGAATTGTACTGGGGCAGCTAGGTGATGCAGTAGATAGAGCACCAGCCCTGAAATCAGGAAGACCCGAGTTCAAATGTGGTCTCAGACACTTAACACTCCCTAGCTGTGTGACCCTGGGCAAGTCACTTAACCTCAATTGCCTCGGCAAAAAGCAAAAAAATAAAATAAAATAAAGAATTGGACTAGCTGACTTTTCATTAATCCTTGCAATTCTGAATCAATACTCCCAGCTATGTGATCCTAGTCAGATTCCCTCCTTTGGGACTCAGTTTCCCTGTCTATAAAATGAGGGAGTTGGATTAGTTAGATGCCTTCTAGCTTCAGAGCTTAGGAGCTCCTTGTGGGCTCTTAAGAGATAGGTCTGATTCCATAGCTCCCTCTTTTTACCCTCTTCCCACTGCCTTGCCTTGCCAGACTTGCCAAAATTGTCTCCTCCCATCCTCTTCCATGAAGTCTTGAGGGGAGCCACCAGACAGCCTTCCAGGGTGAGCATCCGTGGAAGCAGCAACAGGCTGGGCTGAGCCAGCCATGCCTCCCAAAGAGGTCCCTGTGTCACACAGCTAGCAGCCACCCCCTCCCTGTTGGTGGGTAAACAGAGATGGCCTCAGCTGACCCAGCTGGGTTTTGGCAGGCTGCTTGATTTGTCTTTCAAACACTGGCAAAACTGTCCTGGAAGCTTGGGCCTGGACTTTTGTCACTGGGCTTTTCCCTCTGTGACAATGGTTATTTCCAATGAATCATCCACAGAGAAGCATTGTGACCCTATAGACGTAGGGGGTGCTCCAAAACCCCCACTCTGGCCCTGTAGGCTTTCTGCCCTCGCCCTCCCCGGTCTCCTCTCTTCCCAGAGAAGATGGGCCTATCCAAGTGTTGTTCCCCGGTTCTAATTGGCCAGCCACTAGCATTCATGGAATGTCAGAACTGGAATTGACTTGCAACATTATGGACTCTATTACCATGTTTCCATACAGGAGGAAACAGATCCAAAGGAAAGGAAATGATTGACCCAAGATCAAACAAGGAGCTAGTGACCTAGTCGGGACTGAACTCCCATGAAGAGGAAAAGTGAAAAAGAGATTTCTTATCCTCAGGCAGCTCAGCTCTCAAAACTCAGAGCCCAGAACAGCTAAAGGATTTTCCCCTTCTTTTAAAAAAAATTTCACTGTTGTATCTTTCTGGTTTTACATGTATATCAACTTTTTAAATACACATTTCTTTACCAATCATGTTGGGAGGGAAAAATCAGAACAAAAGGGAAAAGCCACGAGGGGGGGGGGGCAGAAAGAAGAAGTGAACGTAGCATGACTTGATTTACATTTAATCTTCATAATTCCAGATGCAGATGGCATTTTCTGTCCAGAGTTTACTAGGATTGCCTTGGATCACTGAACCACTGAGAAGAACCAAGCCTTTCCTAGTTGATCATTGCCCATTCATGCTGTCATAGTATACAATGTATTCCCAGTTCTGCTTGTTTCGCTCAGCATCAGTTCATCTCAATCTTGGCTTTCTAAAGTCAGCTTGTTCATCATTTTTATAGAACGATAAGATACCATTACTTTTATATACTGCAACCTATTCAGCCATTCCTCAGTTGATGGGCTTTTACTGATTTTCTGATTCTTTGCCACCACAAAAAGAGCTGCTACAAACATTTTTGCACATGTGGGTCCTTTTCCTTCCTTTATGATTTCCTTGGGACATAGGCCCAGTCATAGCACTGCTGGGTCAAAGGGTATGCACAGTTTGATAACCCTTTGGGCATAATTCCAAATTGCTCTCCAGAATGGTTGGATCATTTCACAGCTCCACCAACAATGCATTAGTGTCCCAGTTTCCCACATCCTTTTCAACATTTATCGTTATTCTTTCCAGTAATTTTAGCAATCTGAGAGGTATGAGATGGTACCTCAAAGTTGTTTTAATTTGCATTTCTCTAATCAATAGTCATGTAGAGCATTTTTTCATATGACTATAGATAGCTTTAATTTCATCATCTGAAAATTGTCTGTTCACATCCTTCCTGTTCATAACCGTTTATCAACTGGAGAATAACTTGTATTCTTATAAATTTGACACAGTTCTTTATATATTTTAGAAATAAGACCTTTATCAGAAACACTGGCTGTAAAGATTTTTTGCTAACTTGGTACTTCTCTTTTAATTTTGTTTCTGTTGGTTTTATGTGTGCAAAACCTTTTTGGTTTAATGTAACCAAAGTTGTCCAATTTGCATTTTATAATGTTCTCTAGTTCTTCTTTTGGTCATAAATTCTTCCTTTCTCCAAAGTTCTAATAGGTAAATTATCCCTTGCCCAACTAATTTGCTTATGGTATTATCCTTTATGCCCGCCCAAATCATGTACTCATTTTGACTTTATTTTGATTTGGAGTGTGAGATGTAGATCTTTGCCCAAAAGGTCATTTCCAACTTGAAGGGTCTCTGGGCATTCTCTCCTATTGGACCAATAGACTAATTCCCTAATGGCCAACGATCTGATAGTGAGTGTCTGAATTTAACTGGGCTGGACCTCAAATGATAGACACACAGTCCCCCATAAGGTCTAAGTTTAGAGCCTTTGTTCAAAAATATGCCAGAGCTTGTGTTCTGTCAGCATAACCTCGAGGAACCTATCATCTCCTTCCCACTGTGAGTCTACATTGGAATAGAGCTTTGAGAAAAAGGATCTTTCCCAGGAAGTTAAGACCAGAACCTGCTATTTCTGAAATCCTGTTGCCTTCAAACACAGAATAGCTAACTTGAATCTGGAACGTGGAGTCATGGAGACTTGGCTTCAAATCCCACCTTCAGTTCTTACTGACGGTGTGATCCTGGTCAAGTAAATTATCTCTGTATCTCAGTTTATTCATCTATAAAATAAATATCATAAAATCTGTAGCATTGGTCTCACTAGATAATTGTGTAAATCAAATATATGGATACAAAAGCATGTGGAAACCTTAAAGTTTATGAAATAAGTGTTATTATTATTATTATCAGTCATTTTTATTCTCCTTTGTGTCCTCTTATGTTAAAAGTGGATCAGATAGAAACAGTTCTGGGATAAATTAACGTCCTACTCCTGCTTTTTCTATATCCAATGTTCAACCAACTAGTATAAGTGGAGAAAATGGTTGCTTTTTATAGTTAAATAAAAGCACTGGGCTATAAGTTATTTCAGTCAATCAGTTGATAAACACATGTATATATGTGTATGTATAAAAATATATATATGTGTGTGGGTTTAAAATATATATATATATATATACATATATATATGTATATATAATTATAAGCACCTACTATATACCAGACAATGTGCTAAGGCAAAAGAAGGATCCTGTCCTCAAGGAATTTATCATCAAACAAGAGGAGACAACATGCAAATAAATATGTACAAAGCAAATTATGTATAGGATAAAGAGGAAATAATTGAAAGAGAAGTCACTAGAAATAAGAGGGGTTGGGAAAGACTTCTAAGGCTTTATTTTCTGAGGAATCATGGAAAGAAACTTGAGGACAAGTCCAGAAGTAGACAGGATGACAGGGATGATATGTGCCTCTTCCCACATGGTTTTAATCTCTTCTGATCAAAAGGACTCTGTGTTTTGAGAGTTTCTCATTACACATAGATTGGAGGTTAGATCCATGTTAACATCCATTAAAAACATCATTCTTAAGTTACTTAACATGGATCAATGTTAGGTCTAAAGCACTGTAAGCAATAATTTCATCTCTGCTAATACTCCTATTCCAAGAGTCCATTTGTTGAATTCTCAAGAGTATTTGGGAGTTTGCCTTTCTAGACAGGAATTTATCATTTAGTTTATAAGGAATAGCAAGTTCCTTGTGTATAATTCTGATTATATCTTTTTAAGTATATGGTAGGTGTTAAATCTTCTTAGCCTGAGGTGATATGTTGCACAATTTCTGCTGTTTCCTCACTAGAATTTGGGGAAGGAAATAAAGGCAGCAAGTGACCTAGGACTCTTAAAAACCGAATTCCTCTCAGAGCCATAATGAGCAATTCTAGGGTCCTGAAAGAGTACCACAAAGCATATAGAGAATCCTAGGATCTTCCTCACAAGAAAAGTACCTATAAAAGAGAGATACAGAGACAGAGATTGTAAAACACTTTGAGAGAGCAAAGGGAAAGCATACCTTCTATTAACTTCCTGTTTTAATTAATTATTCTTGTTAATTAGGTGGGGTAAGTTCAGTTGTTTCTAATTGCTGAGGTACTATTGATAGGACAATTACTATCATTGCCCGCTTAAATTTCATACCCTGGGTCAAAGTACTGGCTATTCCATTTTGGTTACATCTCTGGTTCACGAGTATGTCATATTTTTCCCTATTTCTGATTTGTTCAAAACCCAAATGTGAATTTTATATATAATATATATATATGCTCTTAGTAAGAGAATAACAGTAGAAATGACTATAATAACTCACGTTTCTACATGACATGATGCTTTTTATCTTCAGCAATCTGAGAGACACTGGGATATGGTACAAAGTGTTTGTTGGGCTTAACATTAGGAGAGACTAGGTTTCAAATCCCCATTCTGGGTCTTATTTTCTTTATTTCTAAAATGAGAAGTTTGAACTACATGGTTTCTGAGATCCTATGTTATGTGCAAACTCCCTGGGCCACAGTTTCCTTATGTATACACTGAGGAATTGAAGTCCCTCCTGCCTCTAAATCTCAGATCCTAAATCACTTTCTTCTGTAAAATCAAAGATTTGAATGAGATGATCTCTGAAGTATGATCCTAAGGTATATCCAATGTCCATAGGCCTCAGTTTCTCCATGTATAAAATAGGAGTTTGTTTTAGATGGGCTCTGGAGTCTCTCCCAGATCTACATTTATGATCCTATCATCATGGGCTAATTTTGTTCCAGTGTGTTCAGCCACTGGATGGCACAATGTGTAGATCACTGGGATTGAAATTATCAAAAACTGAGTTTGAATCCTGTCATAGTCACTTACTATCTCTATGATCTTGAGCAGGTCATTTAAAGTTTCTCAGCCATAATCGTCTGTAAAATGGGAATCATAACAGCACCTGCCTCTGAGCAGATCCTCTATTGTGTGGATCAAATGAAACAGCATGGGTATAGTAAACCTTAAAGTACCTTAACAATTATAATTATTGTCATCATTATTGTTTTCCTTTCTAAGTAATCTCATTTTAGAGGTTCATCCTCTTGTCCTGGGCAGCCTATAGAATTATTTTTCATAAATATACCTATTTTTTATACAGAACAATTAGGTAGCGCAGTGGGTAGAGAGCATTGGGCCTGGGATCAGGAAGGCTCATCTTCTTGAATTCAAATTCAGCTTCAAACACTTGGTATCTGTGCAGGTCCCTTAACCCTGTTTGCTTCGGTTTCCTCATCTATAAAACGAGCTAGAGAAGGATATAGCAAACCACTCTAGTAGTTTTGCCAAGAAAACCCCAAATGAAATCATGAAGAGTCAAACATACCTAAAAAAACTGAAAGACAAAAACAACAGTTTTTAATGCTAGAAAACTCTGCTCCCCATGATGGGGGGGGGAGGTATTGATTTAGGGTTCAGCAAGGTTGAGTGGGTTTTGGTGAGTAGAGCAAAAGCACCAGTGAGTGGACAAGGCAGGTGGACAGGACTTGGGCAGTGTGCATATCCTGATCTAGGCAAGGATGCATTGTGCTTATCTCAGCTCCATCCTGAGCCACAAAGTCAGTGTTATGGGTGATGAAGCAGAGCTTGTCTGTGGCCCAAAGAGTTCTGAATTATGAATCAGGAATCCCGAGTTCTAGTCTGGGCCTCAGTCCTTGAGCAGCTGTGTGGTCTTGATCAAGCCTCTTCATTTCCCTGGGCCTTGCTTAGATCCTGTAGGAGTGCTATGCCCATATCTAGGTTCTGAACAGCCAAAGCTGTCTAAACTCTTTGGGACTCATTTTACTCATCTGAAAAATGAGAGTGTTGAATTCAATGATCCCAAAGCTCCCTGGGCTCAAGTGATCTAGAAGAGTGCTCACCTGGGTGACTAGAAGGATGATATCTTCAATAGAAACAAGGAAATTTAGAGCTAGCATAGGGGTAGAAATATGTAATGAGTCATGTCAATAAGTATTTACTAAGTACCTTCTAAATGCCAGGCACTATGCATAATAGTAACCTTCAATTCCTGTTGAATTAGGGAGGGACCATAGAGTTAGACCTGGAAGGGACCTTACAGACAAACGAGTCAGTCCTCTTATTTTATATGTGAGAAGAACAAGAATCCCTTCCCAAGGACTCTCTGAGGTAGGATTTGAACTGGAGTCTCCAAATCCAGCACTCAAGCTACTGTGCCATCTAGTGGTAGTTCTTTCCTAGAGTTGCCTTCTCTTTAAAACAAACCTGCCTCTTCCTTCTCTCCTGACAGCCTCTAAGTCACCCGTCCCTACAGCATCTGTGAGCTCAATTAGACCAATAGAACCGAGGAATTGCTGGCAGGAGTTCCGGTGGTTATGTTTTTGAGGAACCAAGAAGGAGGCTAGAAATAACTCAGAGAGACAATGATCCTTTAACCTGGCTGTATTTAGGTTCCCACTATGTGAGCAGCATATGATTATGGAGATAGTGGTTCTGAGGGGAACAGTTCCTACTGTGTAAGTAGTAAATGGTGGTGATGGTGGTGGTGCTGAGGGGACAGCTCCTACTGTCTGAGCAGTATTTGATGATGAAGATGGTAGGGCTGAGGGGACAGCTCCTACTGTGAGAAGTATGTGATGATATGTATGAGCAGTATTTGGTGATGGTGATGGTGGTGGTGGTGGTGCTGAGGGGGACAGCTCCTACTGTGTGAGCAGTATTTGATGATGGAGGTGGTGGTGCTGAGGGGACATCTCCTACTGTGAGAGCAGTATTTGATGATGGAGATGGACGACTCCTACTCTGTGAGGGGGGTATTTGATGATGTGTATGAGCAGTATTTGGTGATGGTGATGGTGATGGTGCTGAGGGGGACATCTCCTACTATGTGAGCAGTATGTAGTGATGGTGCTGAGGGGGACAGCTCCCTAGCCGAAAATAGAGCCTACAATGCCATCCATCCCTTGAGATGGGCAGGGGCTAATTAGGAAACATCTCTGAGTCCCCACAATTTTGCTATTCTTTCTGTTGCATTTTTTTCTGTTTTATTTTTCAGCTTGTGAAATTTTCCACCATCTGCTTTGCTTTGGCAGCATGTTTGCTGAAAATATCTCAGCACTTCCCTAATTCCCATAATTTGGGGGGGGGGAAGGAGGAGGGGAGGAGATTGGAAACACTGAGACATAGTGTCAACATGTTAACTGCTCCTGGGCTCTCAAGTTCTTGTCCCTGGACTGGGCTGGCCACCTTGAGTTCAGGAAGGGCTTGGAAATAGTCTTTGCCCTGCTTTCCAGCTGCAGTCAGGCCTTGAGAGTCTTGAGAATTGTCAAGGGTGCTTGTGCTGTGCTGGTTGAGAATCTGAGCTTAAAGTAGAATCAGAAGGTGGTTAAAAGCTTGAGGAGTTCTTCGAGGTCACTTCGTCCAACCTTCTTAATTTTTATGCATTTTTAAAAGTTTTAATAGATGCTCT
Organism: Myrmecobius fasciatus; assembly: GCA_023553655.1. Lineage (NCBI taxonomy): Eukaryota > Metazoa > Chordata > Mammalia > Dasyuromorphia > Myrmecobiidae > Myrmecobius > Myrmecobius fasciatus. The sequence goes on from JAJPUD010001443.1 coordinate 287,438, forward strand.
GTTTTACATCCCATTTCATTTCAGAATTTCCCCCCTCCTGGCCATCAAGCCTTTTCTTGTCACAGAGATAGGTTTAAAGCACAGTTCATCAACACCAGCCAAGGCTGATATACCAACCCCAGCAGAGATGATGTGTGACACCTTGTCCCGTAGTCTCTCACCTCTCCACCAGAAGGAGAAGGAACCTTTGGGGAAACCTTCCTCACAGATGTCTCCTCGTCTCTCCCCTCTTCAATCCATCCTCCACACAGTTGTCTGACTAATGGTCCTAAAACAAATCTGACACTGTCTGGCCTTACTTATGGATCTAGACTTCAGAGGAGATCCTCCTTCACCCACCTTACAATTGAGGAAACTGAGGCCCAGGGAAATAAAATAATTTGCTCAAGGTCATTTGAAATAATTTTCATGGGTAGGATTTGGACTGACTACAGAACAAAAGCTCCTTCTACTACCTGGTTATTATATATCATACAGCTTTCGATTTCCTAACCCCTTCTTTTTATAATAGATGGAACTAAGTCCCAGGAAGGGAAAATACTTTGCACAGGGTCACACAGTACATGAATGGCAGGACTAGAACCAGACCCCAGGTCTCCTGATGCCCAGATTAGGCTACTTACCCTTGTACTGTGCTGGGTGCTGATGCTTTGCTGAGTTATCCAAGGTTAGTTTTATTCCTGCAAGGAAGGCAGCTGGGTACAGTGGACCGATGGTGGTATTTGGAGATCCACAACCTGGACTGTGATCCTGGTTCTGTTACTTCCTAGCTGTTAAACTTTGGACAAGTATCTTTCTTTCTCTGGACTTCAGTTTCCTTCTCTGTAAGATGAAAGACAGGTGACTTCTTTAGAGATTCTAGACCTCTGAATCCCTTCTAGCTCTCAATCTGTGATATCTAAGAACCTTCAAGTTCCAAATCCAATGATTGTATTCTATCCCTGTTGTCCCTGGTCTTTGTTTGAAGCAGTCAGGAGTGACTTTCTTTTTAAAAAGAGAGATTTTTTTTCTCCCCCTCTGAGTACTAAGACTCAGAGTTTCCATGGTGACAGTCAAGCTGATAATCCATTTAAGAGCAAACCAGGCACACAGAACTGGCCTGTCCCCAAAAAAAGGGAATGTTGCTGCTTGGCCCAGGTGGTGCTTTCCTAGCTAAGATCATGAGAAAGCCTGGGCAGGAGGAAGTGTAGGGCAGCGATTAGTGGGAGGGAGGGGTTACCAACTATCTCTGAATCCTGGGCTTCTGTTTTCAGCAGCTAGCCAGCATTGACTGGGGTAGCACTGTCACTTCCTCTGAGTTGTAGAGAAGATCCCCAGTTTCAGGACCTTGGGCAGAGTTTCTGGGTGGTGGGGGACCACCCTGTCTCTTCTGCCTCTGCCTACTATCTCCTCCTGTAAGTCCAGGTGGGCAGTAAGGTAGGTCCTTTTGAGTGACATCCTCTCCACCACAAAGTGAATATATATAGTGCTGTAAGAATATCAAAATATTCACAGTACTTTATGCATGACACAGTATTTGACACTGGACATCCAGTCAATCAACAAGTATTTATTAAGCACTATCTATGGCACCAAGTACTGTTTGACGAGGAGCTCATAAAGACAAAAATGAAGCAGCCCCTTCCCCAAGAAACTTACATTCTGATGGAAAATAGCCTGTATACAAATAGGCAGGTATAAAATTGAAAAAAGGGAAAATATCTAGGGGTGGTACTGACAGAGATGGGATCTGTTTCATTTGATTCTCATTTACAAATGAGAAAAACTAAGGCTCAGGGGCTCAAGGACCTATTACATGGAATTACAGATGTAGAATTAAAAGGGATGCTAGAGAATACCTAATCAAACTTTATCTTACAGATAAGGAAGTTGAAGATTAAGTGTCTTGCCCAGAGTCGCACAGCTAATAGGAATCTGAAGTAGAATTCAAATCCACATCTTTTTGGTCAGGTCTTTCAGCCCAATATTCTAGGGCTATTAAACTCAAATACAGATTGGGAGGGGGACCACTAAACCATGGATAAGGATCTCTGCCAGAGGCCTACTGACTCAGAAAACCAAATGCTAACATTACTTAAATTCTATTATAGTTTTATTTTTGTTAAATATTTTCCAATTACATTTTAATCTAGTTCAGACTTCACTATCCAGTAACTCAAGCTTTGGAAGGCAGTAGGGACCATTCCTTCCCTTTTTCAATCCAAAAAGTAAATGTGGACCCCACCCAAGACCTCATTGCTTTGTAATCCCAGTGTGATCATTTGGGGAATGAGAGAGAGATACAAAGAGACAGAGATGCAGAGGTAGGACAGACAGATAGAAATAGAGGGAAGGAGGAAGGAAGAGACAGAGAAGGAAAAGGAGAGAGGATGAAAAAGAAAAAGGAGAGCAGGATAGAGAAACAGAGACATAGATGGAGAGAGACCGAAACAGAGGGAAGGAGACAAAAAGAGAAAGAAATGGAGGGAGGGAAGGAGAGAGAGAGAGAGAGAGAGAGAGAGAGAGAGAGAGAGAGAATGAGAATGAATATCATTTGTTGAGGATGGAAGAATGGAAAAACAGGGGCCTAAAGATTTATGAGCCTAAAAGCTTTGTTAATAGACCTAGAAGATTTATGAGCTGGATTGCAGAGAGAAGAAGGCACAATAATGGCAGATGAGACAGGCGTGGGTTTCATGGGGATGTTTCTGGAACATGGGTTCCCCCCAACCCCCTCTCTAAAGGAAGCCAGGAGTATTTGGGGAACTGTGTGCATTGGGCTTCTATCCAGGAACTCCCATCCCTCTGGCAGATCATAAGCATCTTTCTCTCCCCACTGACACTGATGCCTCAGCACTGGGCATAGATAACTACAAACTTTCCTTTCCTTTCCTTTCCTTTTTTCAGTTTGTTTCTTTAGCAGAATTTATTAGAGTAGATTAGAAATGGGATTTGGGGGCCCTTGCTGCAAAGCCCTTTAAGCTCTAGCCTGATCGCAGCTTGAAATCTCTGACACAATGAAAGATGGGGTAGGGACTGATGGGAAAGAGAGAACCTTTTCTGACAGCTGGGTACCCTTCTCTCTGAAACCTTTGTGAGTAAAATGATCCCTGGAGGCAAAGGCACCTGCATGATCCAGGGGCTTCAGTGGAAGTCAGACTACCCCATTGGACCCTGTTCTCTGCCTTTTCTTTAAAAAACTAATAATAATAATTACTCTCCCATTATGAATTTCACTTCAAACCAAAACTGATCAGTACTTTCTATGCAAAACACATCTATGGTTCAGTGATCCTGGCCTCCTTCACCATGCTCATCACATTTTATATTTTTATTTTTGTTCTGATTTATGATTTCATCAGTATGTGGGAACTCACTATTTGGGAAATGCAGATATGTGATTTGTCTCAAACAGTAAAATTAGATTTATTGGAGAGCAATGTGGCTTCTAGATGGGGAAGTAAGTAGAGCCCTGCACTTGAATCCAGGAAGACCTGACTTCAAACCCAGCCTCAGACACTTAATTGTGGGAGAGTCATGTACATTTACCGCTATATACGTGTGTGCATGTATGCATATGGAGAGCTCCCAAGTAAGGAAACTCTCCACCAAAGCCATTTGGCATCTTCTCTGCCTCTTTTCACTTAGGGAGTTGCCTAAGGGACAGATGGGTTAAAGGACTTGCCCAGAGTCACCCCGATGGTAGGTGTCAAAGATGGAACTGGAAACTAGATTTTCCTTTCTCTGAAACCATTTCACTCCACTGTGGCACAGCCTCATGTTTGGGGAAGCAATGTGAAATGAATTTGAAAAGGGAGATTGAAGTCGTTATATGTCCAGGGCAGGAAATGAAAATCAGATGAGATCCTGTATGGAAAATGAAAAATCCTCATGAAATGAAGTGGTTAGACTAAATAATTCCTGGGGTTCCTTTTTTGTTTTAAAGAAATGAGCAATTCACTGATTCTCTTAAGTAAAAGCAATAAGAATTTTTTTTGGATGAGGCAATTGAGGTTAAGTGACTTGCCCAGGGTCACACAGCCAGGAAGTGTTAAGTGTCTGAGGCCAGATTTGAGCTCAGGTCCTCCTGACTTCAGGGCTGGTGTTCTATCTACTACCCAAACTAACTGTCCCAGGAATAAGAATACAGGCTTTTTTTTTTTTTTTGCCTTTTTATTTGCAAAATCAATTGGGGTTAAGTGACTTGCCCAGGGTCACACAGCTAGGAAGTGTCTGAGACCAGATTTGAACCCAGGTCCTCCTGACTTCAGGGCTGGTGCTCTATCTACTGCGCCACCTAGCTGCCCCAGGAATAAGAATTTTTAAGAAAATATCAAAATCTCCCTCCAAAGCCTTCTCATAATGGGCAAAGGAACACAGACTCTTAAAGGCACCAGCAGGTTTTAAGTTTTCAATTATGAGCCAGTGTCTGTTGTCTGTAGACCAATGCAACTAAATCTAGAGAAATTCATCATCAGGTTGCCCATAGAGTTAGGATTTTTTTTGTTTTTTTTTACCATGGTCACCTCACAAAGACCATCTATTGAGCCACAGAAGGCTTAAGACTTGTTCTGGTAAAAGGAGTATCTATCCTGATAAAATCACAGATACTTGGACTACTGAAGTGTTATTTTTACAAAGAGCTATAACTAGGGTGGAGCAATCAGAGCGTTGCCCCAGGACATAGAAATGTAGAGGATGCAACTATACTTGGATTTCTTTAGTTAATCAAAACAACTGGTCCTAGGATGGAGTTAGCAAGAATAATGAGTTAAAATAGGAAGATACCTAAACTCTCAGATTGACTAAGATGACAGAAAAAGATAATGATGTCGGAGGAGATGTGGAAAAACTGGGACACTAATGCATTGTTGCTGGAGTTGTGAAATGATTCAACCATTCTGGAGAGCAAGTTGGAACTATGCCCAAAGGGCTATCAAACTATGCATACCCTTTGATCTGGCAGTGTCACTACTGGGCCTATATCCCAAAGAGATCATAAAAAAGGGAAAAGGACCCACATGTGCAAAAATGTTTATAGCAGCTCTTTTTGTGGTAGCAAATGATTGGGAAAGGAATGGATGCCCATCAATTAGGAAATGGCAGAACAAGTTGTGGTATATGAAGGTAATGGAATATTATTGTCCTATAAAAAGTGATGAACAAGCTGATTATGAAAGGCCTGGAAAAACTTACACGAACTGATGCTAAGCAAAACAAGCAGAACCAGGAATACATTGTGCACAGCAACAAAATTATGCGATGATCAACTCTAATGAATATGACTCTTTTCAACAATGAAATGATTCAGAGCAATTCCAACAGACTTATGAAGAGAGCCATCTATATCCAGAGGGAATTATGGGGACTGAATGTGGATCATAATAAATAACATTTTTGTAATTTGCTTGCTTTTTTCTCATCTTTTTCCTTTTTGATCTGATTTTTCTTGGGCAGCATGATAAATGTGGAAAGATTATAGAAAAATTGCACATGTTTAACCTATATTGGATTACTAGCTATCTAGGGGGGAAGGGATTGAGGGAAATGGAGGGAGAAAAAATATGGAACACAAGGTTTTGCAACAGTGAATGTTGAAAACTATTTTTACATGTATTTTGAAAACAAAAAGTTATTGTTTAAAAAATTAGGAAAGGACCAGCTAACATCCTTCCTCTCCTCTCCACAGAAGCTTCCCTCCAATTAAGTTCCTCCCAACCTTGACCCTATTCCTTCTCCTCTTCATAATGATCCTCCTTTGTCCTGTGGTTTCTGCCAGGATCTTTGCTTCCTTACTACAGGGAATTGTATCCCAACATCCTCTTGCTGGAGTGACTGTTTTAAAAAGTTGATTTGAGATGTTTTTCACATTGCCTTGGGAACATTTCATGTCATTTGCTCCAAGTACCCAAACTAATAGTTACAGTTCTCACAGCAGGGTCTGATACCCATAATGAGAACCCAGAGTTTCTCTAAGATGACTCCTGCATCCTCCAAGAAAGATCTAACTGTGTATATAGAATGTAACTTCTGTGAGGGCAGGGACTGATTCATTTGTGCCTTTTTATCACTAGTGAATTGCATAATACCTGATGGATAGTAGATGCTTTTAGTGATAGGTTGTTTGAATAAGTGAGTGAATTAATAAGTTGAATCGAATGAATGTACCAATTATTTTTTTTTGTAATTATTGCTTTCTAGTATATTTTGAAATCTAATTGAGTGAATCATAGGTTTATAAAATTATAAATTGGCAGGGTAATAGAGAAGATCCTTTTCCTGGTGTGTTTGGATTATATCCTTCCAGCCCTGGAGTCTGGTATTCCCTTTCTGACAATGCAGGTGGAATGACTGAGAAGGCAGTTCTAGGGTGGGATGGGGGGAGAAGTGGAGGACAGCTGTTGTTCAGTACTTTCTATATGATGAAAAGATGAAAATTGATAGGTTGCCTCCTAATTTGGCAAAACTCAGAATTCAGGGATATACCAACAGAACCACCAAAGATGAAGGGAGCAAAATGACAAAGGACAAGCATGGCCCCCCAAACTTTCCATTTCTTTGGAAAAATAGAGGCTTATGGGTAAAGAACATCACATACTTTAGTAGGTTGTATTTTTCTAAATGGTTTTGCTAAGTTTTTCTCTTCTTTTTCTTTCAAAAAAAGTCTCATAGAAGATGTCTTTCTAGGGAAAGGGATAACAAAAATTATCAATAAAAATATTTATTTAAAATGCAGGGTTATAAAGTGAGATTTGAGAGAAGCAGAGCAGACAATGGACTTGTTCTTCCCTCTCTCTTAAACACTTGGGTCAAATAGCAGTGGAATGTAAGCTTCCCAGGAGCAGAGATTGTTTATTGTCTTCTCTATATTCTCAGCCCTCATTGTAGTGCTGAAGCCTTAGGAAGTGGGTTTTTTTTTAAATTAAAGCTTTTTATTTTCAAAATATATTCATGGATAATTTTTGACATTCACCCTTACAAAATTTTGTGTTCTAATTTTTCCCTTCCTTTCCCCCAAACCCCTCCCCTAGTTGGCAAGTGATCCAGTATATATTAAACTTGTGCAATTCTTCTATTCTTTCTACAGTTATCTTGTTGCACAAGAAAAATCAGATCAAAAAGGGAAAAAAATGAGAAAGAAAGCAAAATGCAAGCAAACAACAACAGAAAGAGTGAAAATACTATGTTGTGATCCATCCTCAGATCCCACAGGCCTTTCTTTGAGCATAGGTGGTTCTCTTCATCATAAGACCATTGGAACTGGTCTCAGTCATCTTGTTGTTGAAGAGACCCACGTCCATCAGAATTAATCATCACATAATCTTGTTGCTGTGTACAATGTTCTCTTCACTTAGCATCAGTTCTCTTAATTCTCTCCAGGCCACTTTGAAGCTTCTGGATCATTTCTTACAGAACAATAATATTCCATAACAATCATATACTATAATTCAGCCATTCTCCAGTTGATGGGCATCCACTCAGTTTCCAGTTTCTAGCCACTACAAAAAGGGCTGCCACAAACATTTGTGTATATGTGAGTCCCTTTCCCTCCTTTAAGATGTCTTTGGGATACAAACCCAATAGAAACACTGCTGGATCAAAGGGGCTGCACAGTTTAATAGCTTTTGGGCGTAGTTTTAGGAGGTGTTTAATAAATGCTTCCTGATTTTTTTGTCTTTGCATCCCATCAGTGCCTGGTGCTTAAGAAATGGGTGTTGATTGATTGATTAGCCCCGTCCCTGTTCTGCCTGTTTTTTTAGGGTATCCAAGGAGACGGTGTCATTTGAACACTTTGTAACCTGTAAGCCTTTTACAAATATCCAGTGGTATCATTGAGTTGGGGAGACAGGTCTGACAGTGAGGAAAGTAACTAAGGCATCATGTAAGGCAGGATGTGATGGGGTGTCACAATGACTGGCATTAACAAATGTTTAGAAGCAGGGCTGCTCCCAGAAGGTCCCCAGAGACACAGCCTTAACAATCTCCCTCCCTCCACCCATCCCAGCCTATTATCCCTTTGACACTGAGGATGTTTTTCCTTCACCGAGATCACAATCTCTCTCGCCTCTAATTGGAGCTGATCTTTGCCTCTTGTTCGATCCCCTGGGGATGTCAAGAGTGACTACTTACCCTTCCCCCATGCAGAATCCCTTCCTTCTTAGATGGGCAACCAGTAAGTAGGCTGGTCCCCTGCCCGGTGTGAGCCAACGGGTACAAGAATAAACATTCTCAGTCAGTGTTTTTCTCTTCCAGTGGTTTCTAGTGACAGCGACAGTGACTCAACCTTGAGCTCTTCCAGCCTGGAAGAAGCAGGGGCCAAGAGCTCCAAAGGCAGCAAATGCCGAACGGAATCAGGTAAGGAGATGGTGGCCGCCCCTGCAGAGAGACTGAGCTTTGAGAAGCCCCGGAATTGGAAGGGGCAGCTCTTGGCTTTCCAGGGCAGATGACAGAAGAGTATCCCTGAATGTAACTCTCTGGGGTACACTTACATGGATATTCATGCACCATTAACTCGGGGGCAGGGGGTGAATGTGTGAAGGGAAAGCTCAAAATATAAGGGACCCCAGAGGCCATCCAGTTCAACCTGAATTGGTCCAGACCACTGATTCTCTTTGCAATATCCCAGGCAAGTGGTCATTCAGCCTGTGCTTGAAGACTTCCAGTGATGGGGAACTCACTCCTTAGAAAGAATGCTATGTTTGGAGTCAGGGGACCTAGGATAACCCCCTCCCTCCCAGGACACTCAGCCTGGAGTCTTTGTTGAAGGACTACAGCCTCTGCGTGACTTTAGCAAGCATTTTTCTGGGTACTTTGGAGTTTCAAAAATGCACATGATTCTTCATTTGCTCGTTATAATCCTTCCACAGGGAGGTAGAGCATAAGAGGGGGTAAGATAGGACTCTAACTCTAGAGTGACAATGACCCTTAGAGGCTTTCTGGTCCATCCCCCTTGATTTAACAAAGAAGGAGACAAAGACACATAACATGACTTTAGATCATGGGATCAGAGTTCTAGACTGGAAAGGACTTTAAAGATCATCTAGTCCAACTCTTCTTATTTTTACAGAGTAGGAAACTGAGGCTCTAGAAGTGACCTGCCTGGGTATTCAGTCTCAGCCCTTTGTCTGCTGCTATGCTATCTTCCTGGCCCTAATGTCCACACACGTCTCTGTCTGTTTTCCTAAGCTGCCCTGGGCTGGAAAAATAACTTGCTGTGATTTTTTTTTCTTGGCTTTCCCAATTGGAATTCATTCTGGGGAACTTTCTAAGCTGTTGTAGAGAACTTAGATTGGGTGAGCCTGGCACAAATGCTTCGTCTTGTGCCATCTTGAGTCTGCCCCTCCAAAAACAGAATTTGAACTAGATGGCATCTGGGATCCCTCCCACTTCTAAACGTATGATCCCATGATCCAGGGTTAAGTACTGCCTTGGAACAGTCAGGTTTTGAATCCATTAATTAGATTCACCTTGGGTCCATCCATCTGAGTCTTAAAGGAGCCCAGTCCCATGATAGATGTGGAGGGTAGGTTTGTTTCCTCCACCATGTTCCTCCAGGGAAGCAGAATAGACACCACTAGGGACAGATACAGAAGCTTCATCAGGACCCATACGGGTGGAAGGGCTCCTATGGGCCTTCAAGCCCTCAGGCTCAATTCTCCTCTGAGGTTTAAGACTGGAGGGTTTGGATCCCACTTCCTGCGCCACTCCCTTCCATGAGATACTAATTTCTTCACCCTCCAAGGCTAACTTATCTCATACATACATCTCCATGGGCCAGTTGACTCCCCTGTCAGAGTATAAGCTCCATGAAGGCAAAGATTTTGCTGCTTTTTTGTATCTCTGATACTTAGCACAATTCCTGGCACATAGTAAGTGCTTAATTAATGCTTGTTGACTGATTAAACCAGCAAGACCCTGGTAACACGATCTCAGGAAGGGGATAGAAGAACATGTTAAGCTCTGAATGGGGTCATCATTGTCTGGTCTCTTCTAGGTGGCAGCAGTGACCTTCCCAGAGCAGCCCAAGGCCAGGCTCTGCCTCTTAGCCATCCCTCAGAGAGTGGGACCAGCCTTAGCAGTGAGGCCGGGGGAGTGCAAAGTGGTCCAGAGAGTGGTCCGGGAGACCGGCAGGGGGATGCTTCTGACAGTGACAGTCACAAGGCTCTCAGTAAGTGGAAGGCGTTTCTCTCCCCTTTGGAGCATCTCCTTGCCCCAGCTCAGGGTCCACACTCCTCTTCTCTAACTTTGGCAAAAAGGACCTTCTCAAAGCTGAACTTTCCCATCAACTCTTCTTCAGGGTCCACTGCTTACCAACAGAGCATGTCCCATCATCCCCAGAATCCCCATTGGTCCAGCCTCGAATGGATGGGGAGGGAACAGGGCACTCGGCTAATAAGGCTTTTAAAGTCCTTCACAACCTGCCCCAGCCACTCTTTCCTTCCCACATTCTGCAGCCAAAATGGCCTTCCCTCTGTTCCCCTGCTCAACATGCCATCTGTCATTGCCATGCCTTTACACTGGCTGTGTGCCCGAGTCTGGAATGTGCTCTACCTCCCAGAATGCACTCTACCTCTCCGAAAGCGCTCTATACGCCAGAATCCCTCCATGCCTTAAAGACACCTGATCCCTTGCAGCCACAGAGTCTAATATGTTGATGTCATTTTGGTCCTCTTCAAGAACAAAGGACTACAACCCACCAACCAGCTGCTAGTACCCTCCCTTCCAAACTACCTCTATTTAACCACATTGCATTTATCTGCATTTTGTTCTCCTCCTACAGGGTGTCCCAGCAGCCTTAGTGCTGTTTTAAGGTTAAATCATAATTAAGACTGTTGGGGTGCCCTAAACTTATTCCTTATATACTTCTTATTGAGTCATTTCAGTCTAGTCTAACTATGACTCCATCTGGGGTTTGGTTTTTTTTTTTTTTTTTTTTTTTTTTTTTTTTTTTTTTTTGGTTGTTGTTGTTTTGTTTTTTGCTGAGGCAATTGGGATTAAGTGACTTGTCCAGGGTCACACAGCTAGGGAGTGTTAAGTGTCTAAGGTCAGATTTGAGCTCAGGTCTTCCTGACTTCAGGGCTAGTGCTTTATCCACTGTGCTACCTAGCTGGCCCCATCTGGGGTTTTCTTGGCAAAGGTACTGGAGTGGTTTGCCATTGTCTTCTTTAACTCATTTGACAAATGAGAAGCTGAGGCAAACGTGGTTAGGTAATTTGCCCAGGATCCCTACAGCCAGTAAGCCTCTGAGGCTGGATTCGAACCCATAAAGATGAGTTTTTCTGGTTCCAAGTCTAGTGCACTATTCACAAACTGTCTTTTTTTGGTTTGGGGTTTTTTTTTGTTTTGTTGTTTTGCTTTTTTGCTGAGGCAATTGGGGTTAAGTGACTTGCCCAGGGTCACACAGCTAGGAAGTGTTAAGTGTCTGAGACTAGATTTGACTCAGTTCCTCCTGACTTCAGGGCTGGTGCTCTATCCACTGTGCCACCTAGGTGCCCCCCACAGTCTCTAAGTTCTTTGACAATAGAGAGTATTTGTAACCCTCGACACCAGCACATTGGATCATAATAGGTGCTTAACAAATGCTTGTTGATTGGTCTGATTAATCTGATCATAAGTTAAAAGCAGGTGTCATCTTGCTTAGGAGCCATCAATTTTAAACCTTCCATTTTACAGAGTGGAAAAAGCATTTATCAGACACTTACTATATGCCAAGTATTGTGCTAAGTGCTGAGAAAACAGCCCCCCCAAAAAATTACTACTTTCAAGGATCTTATATTCTAATTGGGGGAAGCAACAAAAAAAAAAAAAAAGAATCTTGCTTATGCTTTAATTCACGGGCTTTAATTAATCACAGAAAGTCCAGGCCTCTCACTTGAATCATCCAAGCAATCAAAAGTAAACTTAGTGTGAATAAATCCTTAACAAATTTGAAAGGATAAGGGTGAGGGGTCCATTGGATAAAGATAGAAGATGTTGCAAAGACAAAGAAAAAAGTTAGATGGATCTTCTTAGGATACATATAAAAATCGTAAGCTAGCCTGGTAGGGAGGACTTTTCTAAGCTCCTGACCATGCTGTGGAGGAGACTGGAAAAGTAGGAGACGATACGTCCAGCTGGAAGTTGAAAGAAGAATATCCGGAGGCAGAATTGACTGGGTTAGAGCCTGATGAACATGAAAAGTCAGAATATTGGGGGCCCATCCGGCAGAGCTGGGAACTGAGAGACGGAGGACAAATGGGACCCCCTCCAAGGAAAAGGAGCTTCACAGGAAGAAAGACCCTTCAAGGAAGAGATAAGTTGTAGGTGTGTGCTTTACAAGGGCTCCAATTTTTATAGACAAGCAGGTGATCAATGGAAACTCTGTGACTCTATAGTGGGGAAAAAAGGGACTACCAGTGACTGAGCCGAGTCAGTCAGCCCTTTGCCATCGATGTCTTTGTGCTGACTCTAAGTTTGGGCTCATGCTCCACAGATAGCTTGGGAAAGAAAGAATACTTCTTGGTTTGAGAGGAATTATTTTTGTGGCAACTGTCCTTGCTACACTTACTCATTAAATATCTTTGTAAAGTTAATTAAATATTACTGCTGGCTACTTGATAGCAATTACTTGTTGATCAATCATTAAGAATTATTGATGACTAATCAGTAATTGCCATGTCAGTTATTAATAAGCCACTGATGATGTTTAATTGTTGATAATTATTGATGCATGCTTCATATAGTGCTTTAAGAATTGCAGCAAAAAAACAAACAAACAAACAAAGAATTGCAGCGTAAGGGCAGCTAGGTGGCTCTGGATAGAGCACCAGCCCTGAAATCAGGAAGACCTGAGTTCAAATCTGGTCTCAGAGACTTAACACTTCCTAGCTGTGTGACCCTGGGCAAGTCACTTAACCCCAATTGCTTCAGGAAAAAAAAAGAATTGCAGCATACTGTACATATGTTATCTTATTTGATCCTGACAAAAAAATAATGATAGCTAACATTTACAGAGCACTTACTCTGTGCTGGGCACTAGATTAAGTACTTTATAATTATCATCTCATGTGGTCCCCATGATGAAGGTAGGTGCCATTTTTAATTGCAGTCCTATAATTGAAAGGGATAAGGAACTTTAAGATCCATTAGTTCTCTCCTTTTATGTGGAATAGAAGAAGCATTTATCAAATATCTACTGTATACACCCCAATATCTTCCTTTTATGTGGAATATAAAAAGCATTTATCACATACCTACTGTTGTACCCCAATATCTTTCCTTTTATGTAGAATATAGGAAGCATCTATCAAATACCTATTGTATGCACCCCAATATCTTCCTTTTATGTGGAATATAAAAAGCATTTATCAAATACCTACTGTTGTACCCCACTATCTTCCTTTTATGTGAAATATAAAAAGCATTCACCAAATACCTACACTATACAATTCCAAAACCTGCTTCCAGGGTTACCCCTAGAAGTCTGAGAGGACAATATTCACTGACCACTAAGGACCCAACTGGCCAGTACTGGGAAGAAATGGACTCAGAGATTCCAGTTAAATAATCACCTCCAAGAGCAGAGTCTCTGAGGCCAGAAAAGAGGAAAGAAGGGGATTTGCAGAGGTCTGAAGTAGAGGAGATGAGAGGGGAGGGATCTCCTGTCAGTGGACAGAAGGAATGGGCCCTTAGGCAAGCTTTCCAGAATGTAAATTCAATTCGAGTAGTGATTATTTCCTTCTCAGATGAGTAGCATAATGGGTAAAGCACTGGGGCTGGCATTAGGAAGCCCTGAGTTCCAATCCAGTCTCAGACACTTACTGGCTTTGTGTCCTTGGCCAAGTCAACCTGTTTGCCTCAGTTTCCTCAACTATAAAATGCTATTAAAAGCACCTGCTTCAAAGGGTTGTTGGGAAGATCAGATGAGCTATCTGTACAGTACTTAGCACAGGGCCTGGCATTGGTCCTATATTTATTTTATCGCACATTTATCAAATTTTATTTTATTCCCTCATTTTCTATCACAAGTCAACAAGCATTTATTAAGCTCCTACTATATTCCAAGCACTCTGCTAAGCACTGGGGATGCAAAAGAAAGCCAGAGACAGTCCTTGATCTCAATGCTTAGCACAATGGCTTGTACACAAGTGCTTAATTAATATTTGTAATTAATTAGTTGATCATAGAAACATAAATTTAGAGCTAGGAGAGATCTCAGAATTCATCCAGGTCAACCCTTTGATTACAGATGGAAAAATTGAGGCCCAGAAAGGTTATATTTACTTAAGAGGAATACAACAGGAACCAAATGGAGGAATCAGGAAAGATTTCCCATAGGAGGAAGAGGTGAAAAGGCAGTGCACTCTAGGTATGGGCAAAGGCAAGGAGATAGGAAATGAGGTGCAGAATTCAAGAGAACGGCAAGTCATGGGAACATAGATTTAGAAGCAGAAGGTGTCATGGTGGCCATCTCTAGTCCAACCCCCTCATTTTACAAGTGAGAAACTGAGCCCAGAGAAGATAAGTGACTTTCCCCGTGTCCCACAGGTAGCAGGAAGATTTGGTTGAACAAGACTAGAACCCTAACCCAAAGATCAGGTGCTCTTACATGGAATCATCTCAAAAATTGGCCTCCTTGACTGGCAGGAAGGATTCTATTAGCTGGTGACTGTCTGGGATCCGTTTATCTTTGATGCCAAAGATCTGAAAGTTCAAGGGGAGCTCCTGTTTCCTTGGCGTTTCCCAAGGGACCCCTTTTCCCTGCAGGCAAATTTGCAAAGCAGTCATAGCCCTGAAGGTTTGACAACAGAAACCTTCTATCCAATGCCCATTTTTTTCTCTTTTCTAATTGAAGGTTAAAAAGAAAAAGAGAAAGGGAGAGAAACAGAGACAAGGAGACAGAGACAGAGAGATACACAGAAACAAAGAAATATACACACAGAGAGACACACAGACAGAGGCAGAAAGAGCTAGAAACAGAGATAGACACATACATAGAAACACAGAGACAAAGAGAAGCAGAGGGAGACAGAGATAGACAGAGGTACAGATAGAAACAGAGACAGAGAGAAACATACACAGAGACAGAGGCAGATAGAGATAGAGACAGAGATAGAGACAGAGAAACACAGAGACAAAGAGAGGCAGAGGGAGACAGAGACTTAAAGAGACAAAGAGAGAGACTCCGCTTTCAGAAAACAAGGAACTCTGCTTGCCTTTGTAGAATTCTTCCCAAGCTCTGATGGGTTCATTTCTGTAGCAGGAGATGGGCACTTCTAAGAATAATTCTGTGTCCATTCTGGCATGTGGTGGGTGGGGTGCAACCAGACCCTGGGGGAGGGTCATAGCCCATGGAATCTTAAGCCAGAAGGCACTACTTCAAAGGCTGCGCAGACCAACCCGGTAGGTTTCCAGGGCTGGAAGGCAGCTCTGAGACCATCAAGTCCAACCCACTTCATTTTACAGGTGAAGAAACTGAGCACGTGAAGTGACTTGCCCAGGTTCTCCTAGCTAGTGGAGGAAACCTGAAGCAGGATTAGAAAGCCAAGACTTCCTAAGCTCAAGTCTGGCCCCCAGCCCGCTATCCCAGGCCCCCTAATCCAACCCCTTCATTCTTCAGGTGAGCCAGCTGGGACTGGAGCAGTCCCGTGGCTTCCTCAGATCACACAGGTACTGAGCAGCACAGCCAGGTTCTGAGTTCAGGTTGAGGAAGGGCAGTTCTGCCCTCCTGTTTCAGCACCGGCTGGGGGACACGGACTGAAGTTTGTGTTAATCTTGGATTTTTTTTCCTATTGACCTTTTTATGGTCTTTTTCTTTTTCCCAAAGGCAAGAGACACACCTGGATGAATCCTCGATGCTGATGCAGGCAAGGAACCCATCTTGGCTTTTGTCACAGACTCACACAAACTGGACTTGTCCATGGAACACACACACACACACACACACACAGTTCCAGACCCTGTAATCTTTTTGTTTACCAAGCTGCCTTGAGGATTCCTTCTGAGCTGGAGTAGGATCAGCCTTTTCTATGGCCCCCACAGACCCTGGCAGTCCTTTATGGCAGTAACTGGGCCATTCCTGTACCCACTCCCGGGGAAACTGAGCTGACTTTGAGGATGGACAGCTCAAAGAGCAAAGTGACCAGCTGCCCTCGGCTCCCCTCCTCTCTCTTCCTGGATATTGGGAACTAGATCATCCTTTGGCTGAAGGGCCCCCAGCCAGATGTTGATGCTGGATCTCCCAGAGTGGGGGATTAACAGGAATGGGGTAAAGCTAGTCTGCTGCCTTCATTGCCCTTCTGTCTCTACCCCACTTGGGAAGGGAGTTCTGCCTGAAGATTCAGTCTGTTCTCTTTATATTCTTTTTTATTCCTGAATGAGCCCTCAAACTCGCTGCCCAGAATGGAGAGACTTTCAAACTAACTCTTAGTGTGGGGGGTCTACCCACTGATTTTGGAGGGGGGCCAAGGGCAACACTGGCCTCTTCAGAGTAAAGAAAACATATCTGAGTGCTAGTGATGAAGTTAATGAACTTGGGCCAAAGAATGAGCAGAGGGTCCAGGTGAGATGAGATTCACAGACATAGACAAAGAGATACTTAAATAGAGACACACAGAGAAAGAAACAGACATAGAGAGAGACTCAGAGACAGAGGGAGAGATTCTTTAAGAGGCTGCTCTCCCCCACCCCTCCTCCCTGCTATACAGGCTCCTCTCCCCTGCTAGAGGCTGCTCTCCTCCATCCCCCCTTCCCCCTGCTCTCTGGGCCACCATTGAGAGCTCCCTCTGAAGCTCCCTCCCCACCCTTGGTCAGATTGATTAAAATTCCTCAGCTCCCCTTTCCTGCTTCGAGTTTCCTGATTAGTCTCACTTCAGCCAGAGTCAAAGACAACCACTGGGTGTCTGACAGCGCTCGGGAATGAATAGCAGAGATTTCTCCTCCTCAGGAGCCAGTTTGGGGCTTATTCTCTTGCCAAGACACGTGGGTCCCAGAAGCCATCAGTTCATTTTCTTCAGAAGATTCAGCTTGGCATGGAAAATACCAGATTCACAGGGGCTGGCAGACTCTTTCGGAAAAATCCACCCCAATGAGATGCGTTGGGGGTGGGTGGTTTGGGTTTTTCCCCTTCTTGCTTTGAATTAATGTCAGTACGGTGTCTGTTTCCTCTTGTCCCCTCTGGGTTCAAGGATTGCCATCCTATCTATGGGCTGTTCTCCGGGGACCCGAGCTCTCCTCTTGTTGGAACAATAGATCTGGAGACAGAAACCTGCTGTTTCCCTGTGATGAGGTATCTTTCAAGAAGAAAACAATAAAAAAATAGAACTTGCATCAAGCCATTTGGTGTCTCTCTAAAAGGAGAAAGTTGATTTCCCTGAGTTGCAAGACAGATGTGGCAGCTGCTGCCTGATGCCCTGAGCTTAAATCAGGGCTGCTCAATCTTTTCTGTATCCTGGATTCTTGGGCAGACAGACTGGGGAAGCCCATGGAATCTTTCTTAGAATCATATTTTTAAATTTGTAAAATGGGATTATAGATTCAATTCTATTGAATTGTAGTTACCAAAATATTTTTTAAAACAAGCTCACGCACCTCTGTTTTAAAAGCATACACATCCCTGTTTTTAGATCATAGGATTTAGATCATAGATTTTGAGTTCCAAGAAACTTGAGGAGACTCGTTCTATAGACAAGGAAACTGAAACCCAGAAAGTTTCAATAAATTGATCATACAGCCTGAATCAGAATTGGAACTCGGTTCCTCTGAATATAGATTCAGCTTGGAATTGACCAAAATTGATAATTCCATTGATGTAGCCATAGAATCATAGACTTAAAGCTGGAAAGGAACAATTTCAGAGGCTGTTGGGTCCAGTATCTCATTAGATAGATGAGCAAATTGAGGCTCAAAGGGAAAGGGAATTGTGGGTTATGTAAATCAAAGTCAGTAAATGACTGAATTGAGATTTGAACCCAGGATTTCTGGATCCAACATTCTAGCCACCATACCACCTAATAGAGTAATGAGCCTGCTGGATTCCCATCCTACATCTCCTCTGTCTTCACACCAAGGGCAACCAGGGGGCGCCATAGTGCACAGAGTTCTAAGTCTAAAGTCAGGAAAATCCATTTTGGGGGAAACTTCAAATCCAATCTCAGACACTTATTAGCTGGGTGACCTTGGGCAAGTCACTTTACCCTATTTGCCTCAGTTTCCTCATCTGTCAAATGAGCTGGAGAAGGAAATGGCAAACCACTCTAGTATCTTTGCCAAGAAAACCCCAGATGAGGTCACAAAGAGTCAGAAATGAGTGAATAACCTTAAACTTTGTTTCAGGTCCTGAGCTAAGTGCTGCAATACAAACACAAATAAAAAGAAAGAGTCCCTGACCCTTGAGGAGCTTAAAATCTCAATGAGAGAAAATGGAGCTGAAAAAGGGGAGGGGTATGAGGGAGGGAAGGGCACATGGTATTGAAGCCCCCAAACTCAGAGGCATCCAGATGGAGAAGGAAGGTTGAGCAGCTTAGGCCCCCTCAAATGGAAACCCTCCAGAAAGGAGCTCACCAGAGGGAAGAAGGGGGCCAGCACAGCAGAAGCATGATCCAAGCTGAGAAGGCGCCAGGTGCTGAGGGAAATTTCAGTGTGAAGCCACAGCTGAGGCATGATTATGAAATCTAGAAAATTAGCAGAGGCAGGAGGGGGTGATTAGTCAAAATTAGTCCATAAGCAAATAAGGTCAAGAGCTCAGGTTCGCTCGAGCCCTCAGGACTGGACAGAGTCTTTGATGCTAAATGTTCTCCAATAAGGACTCCCAATAAGATCCCAAACAGATTCCAAAATGATCTTGGCACGATAGTTTCAATCTGATTAGGTGGATTTTAATAGAAATGGAAGGTTCTACACATGGAGATGAAAAATCTACTGGCTAAGCACAAGATGGGGAGATAAAAACAGTAAGTCCGTTGAAACTGACGTGAATGAGATCACTCGATCCCCCTGTGAATAGTCTGCAAAACATGGGACACAAAAGAATAAGATTATTGCAAAATAGCAGACTCTTCTGGGACTGTTTCTACCTGAACTCCAAAGATGGAAAGAATGAAATGATACAGAACATCAGTCAGAAAACCTGTGCTTTGAGATTTGAAGGTTTGGGAAATGCTTGGTAGACATTATCCCTTTGGGTGACGAGATACGGCTAAATGACAATTTGTGGGGGGAAAGACTTGGTAATTGCAAGCTCTACATGAGGCAATAGTGTTACATCTTCCACTCCACCCTTAAACAAACATTAATGTGATTTTAAACTGTATTTATAGAGAGGCGAAACACCAAGTACAAGGATAAGGGAAATGATGATCCTGCTGTGCTCTACCATGGACAGCTCACATATGGACTTAGGCATTGAGGTACCTTATTTTAAGAAACACTTTGGTACATGGCAGCAGAGTAGGGTTGAGATTGGGGTGGTGAACTATGCCCTATGAGCATG
Source organism: Myrmecobius fasciatus (assembly GCA_023553655.1). Lineage (NCBI taxonomy): Eukaryota > Metazoa > Chordata > Mammalia > Dasyuromorphia > Myrmecobiidae > Myrmecobius > Myrmecobius fasciatus. Next base: position 306,885 of record JAJPUD010001443.1, read on the forward strand.
AGTTAAAGGAACTGGAAATGTTTAATCTGGAGAAGGAAAAAACTTGAAATGGGCAAAGAGAATCAGAACTGATTGTTAAATTTTCAGTGTAAGCATTTACATATCGGAAATCTGGCGAATGCTATGAATCAGGGTTTGATCTATTATTCTGTTGGTTATCTTTACTTAAGAAAGTGATGAAGAAAAATGTTAATAATACAGATTGAGCTAAAAAGTGTGTCAGAATGCTACAGAGATTAGTACAGCCTCTGCATAAGGATGACTTGAAAATTTATGAGGCATATTAAAAACATTATTTTGAAAAAATTTTTTAATTGATTTAATATATTTAAATAAAAGTTTAATATTTTAAACATCTTTTCTTAAAAGTATCAGATGCATATTTAAAACAGAGAGCCACTTGTTAAACATTTTACCAGCATGCCCCTGCTTAAGAGAGAACATGACAAATGGTTTCAAGTATTTTAAGGACTGTCATATGAAGGGCGGAATTAATGGGTGGAAATGGTGCTAGAGAGAATCAGCATTCAAATCCCACACTTAACTACGTGTTCATGAGTAAGTCCCTTAGCATCCCCAGGCTCCAGTTTTTTCTTCTGTAAAATGAAGGGATTTATGGGATCTTGGTTTTGCAGATAGAAAGGACCTTCAAAGCTATTTAGCCCAAACTTCTCTTTTTGCAGAGAAGAGAACACACCCATGAAGGTTGTAACTTGCTCATAAGTCACAAACCTACTAAAAGAACTAGGATTTAACATCAGATTCTGAGGCTGTTAGGGACCTCCTCACAGACCACCTATTCAGACTCCTCCACACACAATCTATACATAAAGAAACTGACCAAATGGATGAAGTGTCCAGCCCTAGGCCACATAGGGAATGTCAGAGGTGAGATTTGAACCCGAGTCCACCACTCCAAAGCCAGTGCTTTTTCCATTAGACCATAGTGCCTCCTTCTAGTTGGCCTCTAAAGCCCTTTCCATCTCTATCTAGTATTTCAGATCCAAGTTACAGGAAGTCAGCTCTTGACTCAATTTAGGAAGAACTTGCTAGCAGTTGAGACTTCCCTCTGATGAGGGAAGAGGCTTCCTCTAAAGTCAGTGAGCTCCCCAAGTAGAGAATGGCCAATCACCTGTTGGAAATCTTGCTCCCGATTGAAGTGGATTTGATGACCTTGAGGTCCCTTCCAAGCCCAAGCCTCTGATTACACTGAGCTCCTTGCCAAACTTGAACTCCTGCATCCCTCCTCTCCCCCCTCCTTACCTTCTCTATTTTCCAAAGCATTTATGATGAACATTTTTCAGCAGTGTGTTCCTTTATCAGTCTCCACCAATGAAAGCTGTTGTTATTTTCCCCCAACTTACAAAACACATCCACACATCTTGATTCTTACTTTGAATTTCAAGGTCCCCAGACTTGTCTATTATCTGTGAGATAGCTTTTGACTCTTTTCCATTAATTGCCTTCTAGTCTTTCCTTAAGGTCAAGTTGCTTCAGGGCTGAGCAAATAGGCCTGTTTATTTAAAGGAGGCTGTCAAGGCCTAACAGCCTAACTTCCTCCTTCTCCTCCTCCTTTTCCTCCCACTTGGCTTTGTCTGCCTTCAACAAAACCAAGACCTTGGGAGCTTTGCAAAGCAGGAGGGAGTTGTGCTCAGGTGAATGAAGACATCTTCCTGGGAGTCTGAGCAGCAATGATGCACTGCCCATGGTGGGGAGATGGTGACTGGTGGTTTGAGAGCTCTGGGCTGCAGCAGGGCTAAAGCTGTGGAAGGGGAAAGCCCATCAGGTGTCCACACTGAGTCTGCCACCAGTATGGTGAGCCCCTGGGAGTGGAAGAGGGATTCCTGTGCTTGCTTTGAGATCGGCTCTCCCTATCTTGCACAGGCTAGAAGGGTAGAGAGGGTAACCCTGCTCAAGACTGGGGTATCCATGCCCTTCCAGCCTGCACGAGACAGAGAGAGCTGATCTCAAAGCAACAATAATGTCAGCTGTCCTGTGTCCACTGATGGAGAGACCAAACAGACCCTTTTCCTTACCATCATCCCTCCCACAAACATCCCTATTCCCATCAAGATACTACCATCCTGGGGCAGCTAGGTGGCGCAGTGGACAGAGCACCAGCCCTGAAGTCAGGAGGACCTGAGTTCAAATCTGTTCTCAGACACTTAACATTTCCTAGCTGTGTGACCCTGGTCAAGTCACTTAACCCCAATTGCCTCAGTAAAAGAAAAAAAAAAGACACTACCATCCTCCTGATGACCCACATTCATAACCTTGAACGTGATCTTGATTGGAAGAAGGATTGGTCTCAAAGCTGGGAAGATGGGGTTCGAGTCTCATGTCTGACACAGATTGGCTGTGCAACCCTGAGGACAACACTCCAGCTCTCTCTGCTTTATAAAACTCTAAGACAGCAGTTTACAGAGGAGGATCTGCACTGGTACCAATATTTTCTTCATCTGGGAGTTCCCTATACCTAGGAATGGCAGGTCCTAGTCCCTATGGCAATCCTCCAAACGCTCCATGGGCCTCCCAAGCTGGACTAGCAGCAGTTGCCCCTAACTCTACTTTCTATCTCTTGCTTCCTTGCTTCCATGTAAGCTGGGACTGTGTGTCCTGGAAAGCCTTCCCTCCTCAGAGCCACCCCTGGGAACCCTTCACTTTTTTCCAGGTTCAGCTCAGGGGCCACTTCCTCTAAATAACCTTCCCTGGTTCCCCAAGACTAATTTGACTTTCTGTTTTTCTTCTTTCTTTCTTCCTTCCTTCCTTCTTCCCTTCTCTTCTTCCTTCCTTTTTCCCTCCTCCCTCTCCATTTCTCTCTTTTTTCTCTCTCTTATTATCTTTCTTCTTTCTTTCTCTTTCATTCTTTCTCTCTCTTGCTGTCTCTCTGTCTCTCTCCCCCTTCTCTCTTTGTCCCTCTGTCTCTGTCTCTCCCTATCTTTGTATCTGTCTCTTTCTCCCTTTTTCTGTCTCTGTGTTTGTTTCTGCCTATCTTGTCTCTCTGTCTCTCTCCTTGTGTTTATTTATCGGTTTGCATATTGAATCCTCTTCTGTGTCATGTAGTCAAGATTTAGAACACACCTTCAAGACATCTAGTCCAAATGCCTCATTTTACAGATAAGGAAACCGAGGGCCAGAGACTTAAAGTGACTTGTCAAAGATGGAATTGAAGCCCAGCTCATAGCATTATAGCATTGACAATGAGAGCTGAAGGGAGCCTCAGCAGAAGAGATTCCTCTTTTTACAGTTGAAGAAATTGAGGTTCGTTAATATGAAGGTAGGAGGAGGCTGGATCAATCCTTGAAGTCCATTTTTGGAGGTTTTGGGGGAGGTTATGAGGCAATTGGGGCTAAGTATGCCCAGGGGCATACAGCTAGAAAGTGTTAGGTTTTGAACTTGTGTTAAGGATTTGAACTCAGATCCTCCTGACTCGAGGTTCAGTGCTCTATCCCACTGCACCACCTAGCTGCCCTCCAGTCCTTGAAATCTGACCCCAGATTTCCACTGCATTACATTGTCCCTTCTAAAAAGTAAGGGCTTATGGGCAAGAACCATATTGTTTGTCTTTGCATCCCAGTGCCCAGCACTATGCCCACACATTCTACCAATAGTTCTGTGATTTCATTAGATAGGCATTCCCTCCAACAGTGCAGATTGCAACCCATTCGTGCCTTTCCATTCCATGTGACTACTGTCCACACCCTCCAAATGCTCCACAGGATGGTCCACCTCATGTATTTTAAGTCTCTTGGGAATGTAGGAAACTGGTAGACATTTTCCTATGACCCACATGATCCATATGAAGATCTCATCATGTCACTTGTATTTCTGTACCAGCACCTAGCACCTTGCCTGCCGATTAGGGTGCTTGCTGGTTGATCTTTTGATTGACTCACCCTTTATTCATTGATTTTGTGCCTACCAATAAGATGCAGAAGGAATCGGGATGATTTTATTAAGAGAGCTCCCAGATGAGAAAACTTCCTCTAGGATACCAAAAGCACCTTTTTTGCCAGTGTTTTCGAGCTGCAAAAAGCATTTTTTGTTGTTTGTTTGTTCTTTGTTTGTCCTTCGTTCTTGAAGAGGACCATGACATCAGGGAGGTGATACCATGACATTCAAGTGAATTGGATGGAAGCAAGGGAGGGCTATGCAAAGTCGCCAGATCCACTTTCTCCTCCAGAGCCATTTGGGTCCAGTGACACGTTTAGATCAGGACGTCTGGAGCTGGCCCTGGATGCAGAGATGAGGAGGCAAAGGGAGAGGGAATAGATAAGGAGAAGAGGACATATGTATATCTTGTAATATATTCACACTGTGGCTAGAGTCTTAGTACCTTGCAGGCAAGAACCATTTCTGATACCATGTTCCTGGATGCAGTGAAAAGCCTTGGCTTTTTTTTAAAAGCTTAAGATAGTGCCCAGGTCTCAATTTGCTTGAGGCAACACCCATTCAGTGATTTAAGCTAAGGAAGAAAAGATGCAAATAATAACCAAGTGAGGGTTGGGCTGGAGACCTATTGGTGGCTAAATGAGCACCAGAATAATTCGGGTTTAGAGCATCACGAGATATCTTGCAGTTTATAGGCTAAATTTCTTTTTAAAGGACCATGACAAACCTAAATAAAGCATTGAGGAGCTGAGTGACTTGCCCAGAATCACATCATAAATGTGTCAGAGGTGGAGCTTGATCCCAGCTCTTCCTGGCTCTGAAGCTGGTTCTCTATCCCTTCTGCTGCCTCTCAGAGCACACAGACTGTCCTTCCCCACCTTTGCATCTGCAGCCCTGAAAACAGGGTCTTGCACATAGATGGTGCTTAATAAATGCCTGCAAAATTCAATTGGATCTGGATCATTAGACTGGGAGATCAGTGGCTCCCTAGTGTCTTTGAATAAAATAAAAACTTATGTGTGGGACAGTGACCGCTAACCCAAAATAATTCAAATACATAATTCTCAGAGCCAGGGCAGAAAGCAGTTTATTTAATTTTTGCAGAAAATGGACATCTCCTCCATTGACATAGTCCAATGGAGTGAGGTAAAGGACAAGTAACAGAATAGGTTTTTTAATACCCTAAAACTTTATCACATCTTGGGCCCCAGCTGTCCCTAACTTACTCCATCTTCAGGGTACAAGAATAGGGGGACTATAGATTACAAAGCAGTTTGTGAGAGATTAAGCAAGGGTACAAGCAAGGGATGGGGCTTCTTGAAACTGTAGCCCCAAACTAGGGCAGGGATCAGTTCTCTAAGAAAGCCCCATGTCCATCCCATCTCTTTGTAATCACAAAACCAGGAAATCCCCTTTTTTTTCACCAATTGACAGTATTTTATTCTTTCCAATTACATGTAAAGATAATTTTTAGTAATCATTTCAACCAAAATTTTGAGTTCCAAATAGAAAACCTTTCCCTCCCACCTCCCTATGATGGTGAGCAATTTGATATAGGTTATATATGTGTAATCATGTAAAAGCTATTTCCATATTAGTCATGTTGTGAAAGAAGAAACAGTTCAAAAACCCCTTTTTAAAGAGACATTAAGTGGTTGTTGGAAATAAACCATGCTTTGCACCCAGTAGGTACTTAAAGAGTGGAACTCAGTTTAGGATCTGAAGCCATTGCTCCTTCCCTAGGCAGTGTGAACTGTACAGTATCAAAGTAGAGCTTGAACTTTGAAAGAAGGAAACTTGCTCCTCCATCAGCCCACCACCCCCTTCCACATTTCAACACTCCAGCAATTGTCTTTATCTTCCCACGAGCTCCGTCTTGCAGCTCCTCTCCCTTTTTTAATCAGGCTGCTGTCAGTCTGGCTCTTCCCCCATCCCTCTCCTCTCTCCATCATCCAGTATAGCTCATCACTGGGAATGATGAAAAAATTCAAATAGGGAGCCTTTGAAAGGACCTTCCCTTTAGGGGATATGTGATGGATAAGATATTAGACCTGGACTCCAAAGACGCACTGAAATTTCAATCTACTACTTTGACTGTGTGACTTTGGACAAGTCATTTCATCAGATCTTAGATTTAGAATTGGAAGAAGACTTATTTTTATAGATTTAAAAATTGAGGAATAGATGATGTATCCGAGGCTTTAAAAGTAGTAAAAAAATATAGTGAGATTTGAACCCAGGTCTTCCAGTATCAAATTCAGGCTTTCCCCCCTTTAGGATTTTGATTTCTTCATCTAGAAAATGAAGAGTTGGACTAAGTCATCTCTAAGGTATCTGACACCTCTAAGTCCTTTAATCTAATGATTTGGGGTTGACAATTAAAGGGTCCCTGCCATCTTGTACCCAGTATTATGCCCTGAATTGTCATGCCCTGAATTATTAACGTTATTATAGCCCCGCTCCTTTGTTCCTTGACATTAGGACTGGAGGCCCTGAAAAACCAGTAAATTATAAAACTCCAGGTGCCTTATCTCAAATGTTCACTGGGATAATTCCCCTTCCTTTTGAGTATTTCCCCTTGCCTCAATATCTCTGATCTTGACCCTCAGTCCTGTCAAGACTAAGTTATGATCCTTTCCTGGAACTATGGCTTGTCCGCTCACCCAGTATTCTCAACCCCCTGCCTTTGTTTCCCCTATAGCTGGAGACTTCTAAAAGTCTCCTGACTTAGTTGCTCACTGCTGAATGCTTTGAGACAAAAGGACCATGCAGCTGGCTAGTCTAAATTCTCCACAATTAAAATATTAAAAACCAATCTCTGTCTTGCCTCAGTTTCTCCAGCATTACACCAACACCTGTCGATTCTATGAAAACTCCCCTGAACTTGGAGTCAGGAAAGACCTGAATTTGACTCTTGCCTTTGACTGTAGCTATGGGGCCATAGCAAGGCACTTAGCTCCTCTCGACCTCAGTTTCCTTATCTGTAAAATGAGGAAATAATGTCAATAATCAATCCATAATTCAACAGATGATTATGTGCTATAATGCATGTTAAGACAGGCATATATTTGAGGTAGCTGGTGGTACAGGGAACAGAGCACTGGCCCTATAGTCAGTCAGGAAGTTAGGAAGTTCTACTTCAGACATTGACTACCGGGGCAGCTAGGTGGTGCAGTGGTTAGAGCACCAGCCCTGAAGTCAGGAGGACCTGAGTTCAAATCTGGTCTCAGACACTTCTTAGCTGTGTGACCCTGGGCAAGTCACTTAACCCCAATTGCCTAAGCAAAAAAAAAAAAAAAAAAAAATACACAGACATTGACTACCTTGTGATCCTGGGTAAATCACTTAATCTCTCTCAGTTTCAATGTCCTCATCTCTAAACTGGAGATAGTAACAGCACCTACCTCCTACAGCAGTTGTGAGGACCAGAAGAATTAATATTTGTACAGAACTTTGAAAACCTTAAAGTGTTATATAAATATTAGCTCTTATTATTATCATATGAATGTAAGCTATTATTAGGGATAGAGCTCGCACCAGGGATTTCATTGATATAGGAAACTCCCAGATGAGGGATCTTCTCCTGCCAATGCAGTCTGGCACCTTCGCTACAATTGAGGTCTTAGAGAATTGCCTCAACTGAGCTCTGAGAAACAGACTGACTTTCCCAAGCTCATACAATCAGTAGATTTCAGGAGCAGGAACTGAACCCAGCTCTTTTTTATGCCTGCTCTCTATTCACTAAGCCAGATGTGGTCTCTTGTTGGGGAGAGAGAGGGAGAGAAAGAGAAAAGAAGGAGGAGAGAGGGGGAGAAGGAAGCATGAGAGGAAGGAGGAGGAAGAGGAAGAAGGAAGAGGAGGAAGGAAGAAGGATGAGGAGGAGGAAAACAAGGAAGAGGAAGAGAAGGAAGAGAAGAAGGTAAGAAAGAGAGAAAAAAGAAAGAGAAAAAGGGAAAGAAAAGAAAGAAAGAAAGAAAGATAGATAGACAAAAGGAAAGAAAGAAAGAAAGAAAGAAAGAAAGAAAGAAGGAAAGAAAGAAAGAAAGAAAGAAAGAAAGAAAGAAAGAAAGAAAGAAAGAAAGAAAGAAAGAAAGAAAGAAGAAGGGGGAGGAAAGAGAGATGAAAGGTGATTAAGGAACATAATTCTATCTCCTATTCACTAATTAGAAAGCAAAGTATGGAGAAAGCTTTGAACTAGGAGTCAGGAAGTCAGATTTCTTGCCCCCAGAACTGGACAGGTGCCCAGACTGTCTCTTTGCCTCAGTTTGATGATCCATGCTGACTTTTTTCCTCTCTAAAAAATACGATTTCTCATATGGGATGGTTTTCAGGGAGGGTTAAGGTTAAAGGGATATCATAGTGATTAACAAACAAAAGTCATCAATAAAGATAATTTTAATGAAAAATAAAAGGGTAAACTTGACCCAAATTGTGACCCATAAGAAGAGTGAAAGATGCGACTTGCCGAGAACTATTATCCTAACATTGCATGTGCAGAGAATAACACTTTTGCCTTCAATTGAGAGATCCTATTTATTGTTCCATTTTCTCCAGAATGAGCCTGGATTGCACTGAACCATCCCCATTTCCTCATTCAGTCCAAGATGTGTGTGTGTGTGTGTGTGTGTGTGTGTGTGTGTGTGTGTGTGTGTGTGAAATAGTTGGCTGAGAGAAGATCTCTGATTTGATACCCAAATAACCTTGAGCAAATCACTTAACTTCTCCAGACCTCAGTTTCCTCATCTGCAAAATGAGTGAATTGGACTAGATGGTTTCTGAGGTTTTTTCCAGCTTCAGATCTGGGATCCCACAGTCCTATAAGCCACTTATTCTTCCTGAGCCTTAGTTTCCTCATCTGTAAAAAGGGGGTTAGATTCACTGACCTCTGAGTTCCTTTTCAGTTCCAGGTCCCTTTAGAACCTAGGAACTGAGCAAAGTCAGAAGGAGTTCATTCTCATGATCTTGACTATCAACTATTCAACCTAAGAAGGTTAAAGGCAGTAAGGGATGGAGGAAACATGTAGGTATTTCTTTAAGAATAAAAAGCCATCAGCGGCATCCACAACACCCACAAAGAGCTGGAAGCTCTAGCCTAGAGTCTGGCAGAGATGGGTAACTTCTCACCTTCTCTCCAGTAAGAAAAGCATGGGAGGGGAGTAAATCCACCAGCAGAAGGTGTGCAGATGGGAGGGCTATTGGCAGCTGCTGGGAAAGTTCTACTCTCCAGAATAAGGGTGCCAGAGCAGAGAGGGCTAGCTGCTGGCCACTGGCCATGGAAGCCAGCTGCTCTCCAAGGTACTGCTGCTAGGCTCCAGATGGGGAGCTTGAATCTTAACAAAGCTCATCTGACCTATAGAGTATATGAGCCAAACTTCTACTGGGAGGTATCATAGTAGACTGGCTCAGGAGCCAAAGGACCTGGGTTCAAATCCCACCTCAGGTTATTTCGACCTTGGGCAACAAGACAGGCTATAAGCATTTATTAAGCACTGTGACAGGCACTAGCTGAGTCACTTAACTTACCTGTAAAATGAGAAAAGGTCAAATGTAAATGGATTCTGATATTTCCTATAGGTTTGTGATTCTATTGAGTATCTGTTCCACCTTCTGTATTGGCCCAGTGGGGAGAAAAGGGATACAACAGACATGGGACAAAAGACATAGTCCTAAGACCAGAGAGAGAGCTAGAAAGGGGGCCATTTAGTCCAGGGCCACCCACCCCATCTAGTTTACATGTAACAGGGGCATAGAATACTTGGATTTGCCTTCATTTGACCACCTGTGAGCTTTGAAATGGCTCCCAACCATCTGGTCACCCACTGCTAAAAAGGATCGGCATTTTAGAGTGATTTGGCAAACTTTTGGTCTTTTCTGGTGCCTTGACAACAGCTGGGGGATAGATTGCTTCTGGCTCAGTCTCTTTGCTGTGATTCTTCTGCATGGCAAATGGTGGGATCTCTCTAATGTGACTCTCCCACACAAGAGTGGGAAAACTTTAGGAAGTCGTAAGCTGGTGGGAACTAAATATGGCAGGGCTCAGAATCCCAAGAACCATGGTGGCTGATAGTAGGGAAAGATGCATTGGAGAAGATGGTCTTTGACAAAAGGATTGACCCAACCCTGGCCTAATTTTACTGGCAAAAACATACACAGAGTGGTTTCAGAGCACTACAGAAGGGAAATATAAGTTAACAGTATTGAAAAAAATCTTATTTTTTGGCAAGGCTTAAATATTAGTCTTCTAACCAATTATATTGTAATTGTACAAGAGATCACTGAATTATTTACTCATTCTTGTGTTTTGTCCCCCCGCCCCAATCCTTCCCTCTTAACTTTGCTATGTCTTTAGAGAGCACCAACTTCCCTCCAGTCTTTCCAGTTCACAATCTAGGGGATCATCCTTGATTCTTCACTCTCTCTCACCCCCTATATCCAATCCAATTTCTTGCCAAGACCTGTCAATTCTTTTAGCTTCTCTTAAATACACCCCTGTCTTTTCTCTGACCACTGAGGTGCCAGCCCTCATCACTTTTTGCCTGGACTTCTGCTGTTGGGTCTCCCAGCTTCAATTCTCTCCTCACTCCAATCCATTCTTTACTCACCCGACAAAGAGATCTTTCCAAAGCACGTGTCCTATGCTATTCAATAATCTCCTATGGCTCTCTTATCTGCAGGAACAAATGCAAAATCCTTTCCTTAGCTTTCAAAGTCTTTCATCACCTGCTCCCTTTCTACTTTTCCAATATTATTACTGCCCATTATTATTATTAATAGTAATAATAAGATGTTATTATTACTGATATTACCCTCCTTGCTTTTCTGCAAACAATACATTCATTCACTCCATCTTCTTCCAGCTCAGGACAGTTTCCCCTGCCATCCCCCATGCCTGCAATATGCTACCTCCCCATCACTTCCCAGCTTCCTTCAAGCCTTAGCTCAAAACCCACCTTCTAAAAGAAACTTTTCCTGATCCCCATTAATACTAGTGCCTTCCTTCAGAGATGGCAGTCCATCTACAATGGATATATTTTATTTATACTTGACTGTTTGCATGAGATTGTAAACTCCTTAGAGGAAAGAATTGTTTTGCCTTTTTTTATATTCAGCACTTAGCCCAGTAACTGGCACATAGTAGGCATTTAATAAATGCTTCTTGGCTTAATACATGATGTAGTTCTTTTTCTATTTAATATTCCTTTTTATGAGGGGGAATAAATTACCTGTCTTATACCAATTCATGTAGTGTATTGAGCAGAGACTCTTTAGACTTAATTAATATCATACCCAGAACATTGGGGTCAAAGTATATAAGCAAGTATGAGAAAGAAAAGCTTGATCTGCCTAATTAAAAAACGGGCTCCTCAAAGGTTTTGTTTCCCTTCTCCCTTCATCCCAGCACCCAGGCTATATTACACACAGTAATATTAATGTGAATTTCTCTAGCAAGATGACACTTATGAAACACTTTCCTCCTCCCAACTGCTTCATGATGGCAACTCTTCCCATTTTACAGGTGACAAAACTGAGACTTGCCCAGTTACAAAAAGTAATATCATAGCCAGGAATTGAACCCACAGCTCTTCTGACTCCAAGTCTGGAACTCTTTCCACAATCTCACTCTGCCTTCTGAGAAAGGGCTCAGAGATGAGGCCCCACTAGATTATGACTCCAACCAACTCCCCAGGAGCTGACCAGCCCAACCCTGAATTCTGCTACATGTGGGAGAGACAGAGGGGTCTGGGAAGTATTCAATCTCCATAAATCTAGAGTTAGAAAAGACCTAATTTTTTTTAGATGAAGAAATGGAAGCCCAAAGGAGATTAAATGATTTGTTGAGGGTTATATGTGTTAGAATAGGATTTGAATCCAGGTTCTCTGGTTCCAGAGGGGATACTCTCTTCATAGTGTCATGCTGTCTCCTCCAGGAGGTCACTTGCTTTCCTAGCCTTTGGTAGCTTAGAGAAGGGGATGGAGTTAAGTTTAGATCTTTTCAGCAAAGGGCCTCCCTCATATGGCTCATCATTCACAGGAATCCCCAATCTAGACATAAAGACATCCCTCAGATATTGTGGTTCAGTTCCAGATGACTGCAATAAAGCAAAATCACAATAAAGTGAGTCATATAAATTTTTTTGATTTCTCAGTGCATATACAAATTATGTTTGCACTATACCATGGGGTGTATGGGGTGTTCAGGAAGACCAGCACTTCTGGTGGGAAGGCTTCTGATCTTTTTCAGGTTCACCTTTGGTGTGTCCACCTGTCACCCAACTCTCACTGGTGATCCCAAGAAGTGACTCCATACCCATGCTGGTAAACTTGTTTGGCAGATGGACTAAACCTGGTTGAGGGTAACTGATGGTACTTAAATCATCTGGTGAGTTAGGGGGTGTCTATCCTAACATGTGAAGACTTCCTCTGGTAGAGTGGAGGATGAGAACAATTTGTTTCAAGACCATGAAGGGGGCTGAAGCAGTCGCTGTGGAGTGCTTAGAGCTTGGTCAGAAATAGAAGGTCATCCACCAGATCTTGGGCCATCACCGGTTGTCTTGCCTTTTGTCTTTACAGGACTTTGATAATTCCAGGAGAGGGAGGGAGGCTGATGATTTTGTGCAACTGTGCCTCACTTAATCTAATTCACACACAAATCAAGAGATCGACCTGTGATGTCATTGATACTCGTCCAAAATGAAGCACAAACACCAACACACTATTATTATTATTATAAAGCAATAATTAAGCATTATTCTATTATACATGCAATTGAAATATGTCTAATAAACCAACATATATATTTTGATTAAAAATATTTATTGCTAAAAATACTGTCATCTGAGCTTTCAGCAATCTTTTGCTGGTGGAGGATCTTGTCTTGATGTTGTGGCTGCTGACTGATCAGGATGGGGGTTGCTGATGGTTGGGGTGGCCGTGGCAATTTCTTAAAAATAAGATAACAGTGACATTTGCTGCACTGATTGATTCTTTCTTTCACTTGAATGCTTAGAGGCCATTGTAGGATTTTTAATTGGCCTGATTTCAATATTCTTGTGTCTCAAGAAATAGGGAGTCCTATGGCTCTCTTCAACAATGAAATGTTTCAAACCAGTTCTAATTGTTCAGTGAAGAAAGCCATCTACATCCAGGAAGAGGGATGTGAAATGTGGACCACAACATAACATTTCCATGCTCTCTATTGATGTTTGCTTGCATTGAGTTTCCTTTCTCTGATTTTTTTTCTCATAGATATGATTTTTCTTGCACAACAAGATAAGTGTGGAAATATGTATACATATATTCGATTTGTCGAGTATGTAAACATAATTAACATGTAATAGACTTCCTGCCATCTAGGGGAGGGGTGGGAATTAGGGGGGGGGGAAATTTGTAATAGAAAGCTTTGTAAGGGTCAATGTTGAAGAATTACCCATACATATGTTTTACAAATAAAAAGCTTTAATTTAAAAAAAAAGAAAAACAAATAGGGAGTCCTGAGAAGAGGGAGTCAGACAGGAACTGCCAATGAGTGGAGTCATTAGAACCCCAATATTAAGTTCACTTTATAAAGTGGGTGAACTCATGAGTTGCCCCAGAACAAATACAATATCAACAGCAAAGATCACTGATCACAGATTAGCATAAGAGATACAGTAATAATGGAAAAATTTGAAATGTTGCAAGAATGGGGCAGCTGGGGAGCACAGTGGAGAGAGCATCAGCCCTGAAGTTAGGAGGACCTGAGTTCAAATTTGGTCTCAGACACTTAATATTTCCTAGCTGTGTGACCCTGGGCAAGTCACTTAACTTCAATTGTCTCAGCCAAAAAAAAAGAAAAAAAGAAAAAAAAAAAAGAAAGAAATGTTGCAAAAATTACCAAAATATGAGACAGATATAAGCACATGCTTTGGGGAAAATGGACAGATAGAGACAGAACTGCCACATACCTTCAATTTATATAAAATGCAGTATCTGTGAGGCACAATGAAATGAGGTATATCTGTACCCAGAGCTATAACTAGTAATCACTTCAGCACAAATAGTATAAATAACTTTTAAAAATATAATTCAGATGTGGAGGGGAAGAATACTTTGAGGAAAGACCTGGAACTTCACAATCCCAAGTCTCATAGGAAGAGATTTGGATGCAGTGGAGACAGAAAGGAAGAGCACAACCTGGTAGTTTGCTGTTTTAATTAATGATTCTTGCTAACTAGGGACCAAGTTCAGTTGTATCTATGCTGCTGAAGGAACATCAGTGCTGTCATCCCTCTCTAAATCTTAGCACCTGGAACAAAGCCCTGATCAACACACCCTAGTTATAGCTCTGCCCTCAGAGGGGCTTTGAACCTTTGTATATACCGCTTGGAAAGTTGTGTCATTGACTCATGGAATCATAGATTCAAAACCAGAGGAAGCCTTAGCAACCACCTAATCCTAAGATTATGGATTTAGCCATCTAGTCCCCTGCCTTCTCTGGAGATGACAAAAGGTCACGTTCCATACAGATATTAAATGGCAAAGGTGGGAAATTCACCCTAGTCCTTTGACTCCAAATCCAAAGCACTTTCCATGATACCACACTATCGTCCTTCAGTAGCATCAAAATAACTCAGCATCTAATTAGCAAGAATAATTAGTTAAAACAGGAAACAACCAGATGGCATACACTTCCTCCCTGTTGCAGCCACACCTTCAGAGTGGCTCCTTCCTAGCCCCCCACAGCCCTGCTCCCCATACTCTCACAGCCTCCCCTTCCCAGTGCTCTGTGGCCTCCAGCACTGGCCACTGGAGGGTCATTTCAAGCTGCTTGCCCAGGTGTCAACCTTGCTAGGACAGCCCTGCAGAGATGTGCAAGACTAATTAGAGGAGAGAGCCCAGAATCAGGGAGCCCAGCCACGAGGCTGCTATGGTGATCAGGGGATAAGCATCCTTGTGGGAGGAGAGAGGAAGGAGAGGCAAAGGAAGTGTCTGGTTCGGGTGGGCTGACAGCTATAGCTTGGAAGGGGAGAAAGAAGTCAAAGATGGTCCCAAGTGTTTGAACCTGTATAATGAGTACCTTTGAGAATTCCGGCTCCCCATCATCTCTGTAGTTCTTCTCTATGAATCCAGTGTCTTGGGAGGAGGATCTCTGTTTTCTAATTGTATCCCTAGCCCTCAGCACAATATTTTACACCTAGTAAGTGCTTAATAAATGCTTCATTTATTCTTAATTGTTCCTCTTCTGAATTCTTTCTTGTGATTTTTTTCTTTCTGATCTGTTTCTTCTTTCATAACTGTTGCTAACATGGAAATGTTTTATATTAAAGCTTTTTATTTTCCAAATATATGCATGGATAATTTTCAAGATTCACCCTTGCAAAACCTCGTGTTCCAAATTTTTTTCCCTCCCTTCCCCTCATCCCCTCCCCTAGATGGCAAGTAATCCAATATATGTTAAACATGTGCAATTCTTCTGTACGCATTTCTACAATTATCGTGCTACACAAGAAAAATCTGGTCAAAAAGGAAAAGAAATGAGAAATAAAATAAAAGGCAAGCAAACATTTAGAAATGTTTTACATGAGAGCACTTGTATAAAATATATCCCAGAGCCCCCTCCTCACCTCTCACTGACTGGGGATATGGGACATCTAGAATGGAAAACCTTTAGTCTCATCTGGCCCTCCCATCCTGTCTTTCTTTCCCTCCTGTAGTTCATAACTTTTAAAAGGCATCCAGGTGCCTTCTCTTTATTTCTGTTCCCTGGAGCTTCCTCCTGGGCTGAACCAACCCAGGAGACATTGACTGTGATTACAGGAGAAAGAAAAACAGGTAAATAAGGTAAGGTGAAATAAGACAGGTAGAGTAAGTCAATTATTTCCAGGACTGAGTTCCCTGAAACTCAGAGACACGGTGCAATTGCACACTTCTGTTGATTTCATTGGGTGGTTCTGAAGCTAGACCAGTGACTTTTGTTTTCCACCTGAGATGATTTCCCCCCAACTTTGGAAGTGGGCAATCTCTGAAAATTACTTTAACCTAGAGCTCACACTGCTGGGCATATATTCTGAGGAGGTCAAAGAAAGGCCCCATATCCATCAAAATATCTATAGCAACACTTTCTGCCATGGTAAAGAAATGAAAACAAGATGGATACCAAGAAATTAGGGAATTGCCAAACAAATTGTGGTAGGGATAGAATGGAGTGTGATGAATACGAAGAACCAGAGACACATGGGGAGACTTCTTTACCCTGATTCAGAGTAAAGGAAGAAAAACCAGGAAAATGATATAGACAATGAGTGGGACTGTGAGAAAGAACAACAAATGAAAATCCTGAAACCAAATGCTGCATAATTATAATGATCAAGCTTGACTCTGAAAAAGTCAACAAGCATTTATTAAACATCTACTGTGTGGCTGGCATTGTACCAAGCCCCAGAAGAACTGAGAAAATATGGGTCCCTCTTCTCTTTGCCCAGATGGAGGGCCATAGATGTAGAAAATGGCAAATGTCGATTAAATTGATGTCTCGATTGGTTTTGCTGAACTACCTTTTTTCTTTTCTTTTTACTCTGTCACAGGGAATGACTCTCTGGGGAGGCAAGAGGGGAGGAATACATTTTAAATGAAGCTGATAGAGAAATAAAATATAGCCATAAATCTGCTTTAAATTTGTTTTAAAGAAAATGACTTCATCCTAGAAGAAACTAGCAGCATATTCAAGTCACTAGAGTCATTTGGATTAACGAGGCTTCCCACTTTCGTCTGGCTAAGTGGCATCTTCTTGGCCCTTAGGGAAGGGTCTCTCTCAGCAAAAGAACATCCTGACTGTTGTAGATCTCTTGGGTTTATGCTGAGATGAGCCAAACTCAGATCTGATGCCTCCAGCTTTTAATGGACCAAGTAACCCAGGTGGAAAGCAAAGACAGCTCAGTGAAGATGATTCCCAAGGGCTTGAGCCTCAGTGATGGCGGAATAATAATACTACTCACAGAGGCAGAATTGAGAGGAAAGATGAAAATGGGAAAATAACCCAGCAAAGGTCCAGAAAAATCCCCAAATCATGCTGGTCCCGCTGGGTTTGAAAGTCCCAGCCTGAAAACACCAACCTTAGAGTGATACAACCACCCCATCCAAGGGGGCAAGTGCGAAGCAAAGCTGCTTAAACATAACTGAAACACATAAACATAAACACATAACTGAAGGGAAAACAGTAAAAGGTTTCTGAATATTCTACGTCCTATAATATCCAATATTCCACCAACATTTAATTCTTCCTGTAAAAATGAGCAAGCACAACCATCTTATTAGTCGGCAAATTTGCTTTTCATCTTTAATAAATGGTAAAATTGGGGCAGCTAGGTGGCGCAGTGGATGGAGCACCAGCCCTGAAGTCAGGAGGACCTGAGTTCAAATCTGGTCTCAGACACGGAACAGCTGTGTGACCCTGGGCAAGTCACTTCACCCCAATTGCCTCAGCAAAAAAGCAAAAAAAATAAAAAAATAAAATAAATAAATGGTAAAATTATATGCATACAAAGGAATTGTTTAAAAATAATTTTTTATGATTTATTATCAGTAAATGTTTGCTTTGTTTACTTACTAAAGTAAGTATACTACCCGGCAATTGTATATAAGTAAGTATATACCCATAGACCCAGAGTTGCATAAAAATTTCTTGGGCAAAAAGAGTGGAAAACGTTAAGAAATCTTGCTCTAAAGGACCTATCTTTGGGGAAGATGGTCCAGG
>JAJPUD010001443.1:324517-354514 GCA_023553655.1 Myrmecobius fasciatus
TATTGTTGAAGAATTACCCACACATATGTTATGCAAATAAAATAAAATTTAAAAAAAAACCATAAAAAAAAGAAAAATTATCCATGTTTTGAAAATAAAAGATGTAATTTAAAAAAAAGAAAATTTACCAATCAGTGCTTCGTGTTGACTCCAGCCCTTAATCAACTTTTGATTTAGACTCTCCTCCCTCTACCTCCAAAGAGAGATCAGAGTTCTCCAACTGAGATAGGTGTTCACTAATACCTACCACATATTGACGTTGCCTCCCGAGGAGGCCCTCTTTTGTCCCTCACACCAAGGCCTGTCAAAGCACAGAGTCCACAAGTATTTACCTTGGCAGGCCTTGAATTAGGACCTGGGAACATAGAAGTAGAAGGGATCCCAGACCCCATCCAACCCAAGCCTTCTTATTATACAGAGAAGAAAAATGAAGCCAAGAAAGGAAGATGCTTTCCCCAAGATCACCCAGACAGTGAGGATGAGAGGAGAGATTTGAATTCAAGCCCCCTGCCTTCTCTGATATTATTAATATATTATTAAATAATTATTAATGATTAATTAAGATTACTATTTAATAATAAAATTGTTCATAGTATTAATAATATTCTCTAATATTCCATGTTACCTTCTCCTGACCCCAAAGCCAATAGTCCATCCCATTGCCACACTGTCTTTAGTCATTTGTCACCTTTTCTTCCCAGAACCCCAAATTCCTGGAGGAGAACCTGCTTCATTGACAGTTTCCCAAGGTGAGCGCTAATTGCCATTTATTGTTCCCACATCTGTAATTCCCTCCCTTCCCCCTCTCCCCACCCCCACTTCTTTCCAGGCTTAGCTCAGGTACCAACCACCTCCTACTCAAAACCTCTCTCCTTCTTAAAATACAAAATCATCATCATCGCTTTTAGGGCTCTCCACAATTCAACTCCTACCTGCCTTGCCAGGGTGATGTTAGTTTGTCTGACAAATCTGCAGTGGGCTACAAAACTCACCAGGGAGCCATAATAACCAAGGAAACTTGGGCCATATTAAAAGGGACACAGCTTCCAGCAAGAATGATGATCTCATTGCCCTCAGCCCTGGTCAGACCACCCAGGGGATTGGGATCAGCTCTGCAGTGGAAGAAGGTCATGAGCTGGAGAACATTGAAGAGGAGGGTCCAAGAAGAGTGAAGGACCTGGGAGGGGGAGCCTGGAGGACAGAAGACTCAGAGAGAATATTACTGTCATTCAGCATCTGGAAGGCTGTTGTGGACAGGCGAGATTAGATTTGCTCTTAGTGTAATACCAGAGAAACTGAGTTGAGTGGAGATTGGTTTTTATCTTTAATGTGGAGAGTTTAAGCTAGCTGACCAAATGGGACTACAATCCAAAGCAGATAAACAGAGGCAGAGAGCTTATATGGGGTTTTAGCTAATGAGGGTTTGCAAACATAATAAATAGCCTAAGTATATAATTTTATAGGGGAAACAAAGGAGGAGCAAGGGAGGATGGACAAGCCATAATTCCAGGAAAGGATCATAATTTAAACCTGACAGGATAGGGATTAAGATGAGAAGGTCGAGGACGGGAGACAGCGAGACGAGGGGCAAAACTCAAAAGGAGGGGGGCTCATCCTAGCAAGGAGAGAAATAATGCACCTGGATGCTTATGACATAATGGTATGGGAAGGGGGGTGGGAGCTTCAAGGTTTTCCTGGGTTCTTTTCTAAACTCAATTTTCCCAGTCCTAATTATAAGGAAAGGGGGTGGCTATGACTTATTATTCAGGGCTCAATATTAGTCCTTAACAAGTGCCAGGAGGAAACATTCTAACAAATAGACCTGCCTCAAAGTGGGATTTGTTGCCTTAGTTTCCCTCCCATTGAAGGTCTTTAACCAAAGGCTGGGTAATCACTGTCTGAGCTTGGGTTGCCTTATTGGTTTTCTTGGAAGAGATACAGAGTGATTTGCTATTTCCTTCTCTAGCTTATTTTACAGAGGAGGAAACTGAGGCAAACAGGATTTAGTGACTTCCCCAGTGCCTGAGGTTGGATTGGAGGAAATTTGGCCTAAATGATGACCCCCAGGATCCCTTAAGAGCACACACAATCCCATATTGAAGGTGGGCATCTCATTTGGGTACCTCATTTAGGTGGACTAGATGGCTTTTAAGGCTCCTTCCAGCCTTAAAATTCTGTGTCTCTGTGGTTCTTTGAATTTATTAGAGTTGAATGGAATTGAATTGAGTTGAGTGAGGTGGTGGGAGAGAACAAGAGAGACTGTAATGAGTTAACACTCTGGATGCTCTGTTCCTTGCCCTGATCCCCTCAAGACACCATTACACCATTGGGACAAGAGAGCAGAATGACATATAACTTCTTCCAGCAACTGGCCCCCTAAAGACTGAGACTGTTGTACAAAGAAAAATACATTCTGCTTCTTCGCTTTTCTTCTGTAATATGCTATTCTCTGAGTCTGCCTTTAGCTAGCAATTTTTTCTCCCAAGAGGGGGGTTCTCAGACAGAATTCTGAAAACAAAATCCACAGGAGAAGCCGGTACTGGAGCCAAGACCCAGCTGCTAAGTAACCAACCTTTTGGTGTCTCAATTACAGCTTGATTTCGGTACCAGGCGGGCGTTTGGCAGGTCTGGCAGGGAGCCAGACAAACGGGCACAAGGCCAGCTGAGCAAGGGCGGGCAGAAGTTGCCCTGGTCATCCCTGCACCACTACAGCCAAATCTTGGGAGGGAAGCCCAAGGATGGGCAGAAAGAGATTAAATCTCTACCCTCCATAATCCAGACTCACAGATTAGTCCACTATTGGGGAGGCAGGAACTGTGTGTATATCCAGCCTCTACGTGGATTAGGAAGGAGGACACTAATGGTGTTTGATTAAAGCAACTCCCTGGCAAACCTCAGGAGACCTGGGCTCGGGGATGAGCCAAAGGGTGGGAGGGAGACCCTGCCGAATTCAGGCTTTTGACAGAGAGGGAAGGCTACCCAAAAAAGTCCTGGTTTGGGAAGCAGGAGAGCTGAGGGCTAATCCTGGGAGGTTCATCCCTCTAAACCCCACTTTTCTTATCTACACAATGGGTGGAGAGCAATAGGGGCAATGAGGGGGGTAGATGATGGATAAGATCATTTCATCTCTAAATTTTGGCAGGTCTCCCTCTACCTTTCCAGTCTTCTTACTCCTAGATTCAGGGGATACTGGCCTCTTGGCTGATCCACAAACGAGACTTGCCATCTATCAGCTCTGGGCATTTTCTGTGGCCCCATTCCTGAAATGCTCCCCCTTATCTGCTCTGACTACTGACCTCCCTGGCTTCCTTTAAACCCCAACTGAAATCCCATCTTTTAGAAAAAGCCTTCCCCAGCCCCTGTTAATCCCAGTGCCTTCCCTCTGTTGATTATTTCCTATTTATCCTCTATATAGTTTGCTTTTTATATAATTGTTTAGTTATTGTCTCTCCCGTTAGATGGTAAGCTTCTTGAGGGTAAGAACAGTCTTTTGCCTCTTCCTGTATCCCCACTGCTGAGCACAGTGCCTGGTATATAATAAGCATTTAATAAATGTATTATTTCCTATGATCTGGGATGTGAGTAAATTTCTTCCCTTATAAACTGTCTTAGGCGTCCATCTTAAACTTTTTGGAGTCCTGAATCCCTTTGGCAGTAGTCTGGTGAAGTCCACAGACCTCTTCTTAGAATAATGTTTTAAATGCACAAAATAAAATAAATATAACTACAAAGGAAAATTATTCTATTCAAATGCAATTTTCACAATATTAAAAAATTAATTTATTTTTCTTAATTATATGTAAAAACAATTTTAAACATATCATAGTTTTTTAAAAATGTACAGAATCCCCTGGATAGCTCCTGGATTAAAATTAGAATTAGAGAGCCAGAGAATCCTTGGGGGGAAAACTGAGTAATTCTTAACATCAAAGTTTTTCTATCATAGGAATTGGGTCCATCATAGAGACCAACAACACTTCATGGAGGGCCATATATCTTGAGTAGATGCTCAGTACTCAGCCCCTTCTCCCCAGCTCCCTCTGCTTGAAGTAGGGACCATCCCCAAAGCATAACTGGGAAGTATTAATAGTGATGGATTAAGCTCCATTAATTTAAGTAGAAATACTCACAAGGTAAGTTTATTTAGTTATATTGATGCTCAATACTAAGTTTATAATAAATCACTTTTTAAAAAATCTTTTGGGGTTTTAGATCCATGTCAAATTTTCCAGAAAACAACCTCGAATTGGGTGTGAACTGTGGCTACCCTTTGACTTTGACAAAATATGGATCAATTCTCTGTTGCTTATTCTAATTTTGGTCCAACAATCAATACCAAGAAAACATGGGTTCTCCACAAGTCAGCACCACACCACATATATAACCATCAGTTATAACAAATGGTAAAGTTTTGATGGCTGTGGAAAAGTGTTCTTACCTTGGCAGTATACTTTCTAGGGACATATACATTGATAATGAGGTGGACATGTGCATTACCGGAACTAGCTCAGTGTTTGGGGGGGAAAGTGGAGGAGAGGAGAGATATTAGACTGACTACCAAATTGAAGGAATACAGAGTCCTTGTTCTGACCTGTAAAACCAGTGCCATCCAGGAAGCCGAACCGCATCCATCTGAATTGTCTTGGGCAGCTTCTGAAGGTCACCTGGCAGAATAAGGTACCAGATTTTCTCCAGATGAACTGCCAAGCATTGAAACTCTACCTCAGAGAGCACAACCGTGTAGTTCAGATGCCAGAATCTGTTTGCCTACAAGACTTTTAGAAAGAGCTCCCCCAGGGAAAGCGCACAAGGATATTCCCATGATCTCCCTGAAGAACTTGGAATCGATGGTGAGATGGAGGAGATGCTGGCAAAGGACTGCCCAGCATGGCGTGTCTGCATCAGTCAAGCTCTGTGAGCAAAACAGAATTGCAGTGGGTCAAAAGAAATATGAGATGTGCAAAATTAGCACATCCCTGTTCCAAATGTTCTTGTGGACTACTTGTGCCCAGCCTGTGGGAGAGCCTTCCAAGCTCATGTCAGTCTGGTCAGTCCCAATGGGACCCACTCTACCTTGACTCCACCATAGTGATGTTATCTTGGCCTTCTTTGAATGGTGAACAACTATATCCTAATGTCCCAAGCCATACCATCTGTACCCAGCACAGACCTAGCATACAGTCAGCCCTTAATGAATGCTTATTGATTGACTGATAGTTTTGTTTGGCTCTAGAAAAGGTACTAAGTGGATTGTTTAATGAGAAGCGATTAATAAAGAATCCATATAAGATACACTGATATGATTATTAAAAATGTTCTGGGAATCTTGAGAAAGGGTTGGAAAATATAGGGATACCTGCTGAACTGGGGTTTTTATCAGTGTGTCAAATTCCCAGTGTGAAAACTCCCCCTCCCCTATATAATTGGAGACCCAATTATATAGCTTAGGGGATTGCCTGGGGCACTGAGAGAGTAAGTGACCATCATAGCTGGTCTTTGAATCATTCAATTTACGGGCATTATTAAGCACCTACTAAGAGTTATACTCAGCACTGGAGATACAAAAACAAGTGGATTTCCTGTCCTCAAGGAGCTCTTAGTCTTTTTTTTTAATATTTTATTCATTTCTTTTATTGATATGAGTATGAATTTATCATCAGGTAGGTAGTTTCTTAATCATGAGCCTTTTGTATATTTCTTTTTTTAATATATTAAAACTTTTTATTTGCAAAACATATGGATGGGTAATTCTTCAACATTAATCCTTACAAAGCTTTCCATTACAAATTTGGAGCTCTTATTCTTACAAGGTAGAGGACATGGACATGCCATTTGAGGTTTTCATGGTAAAGATGCTGGAATGGTTGGTTATTTCCTTCTCCAACTCATTTTACAGATGAGAAACTGAGACCAAGAGGGGGAAGTGACTTGCCTAGAGTCAAACAGCTACTAAGTGTCTGAGGCTGGATTTGAACTCAAGAAGAGTCCTCCTGACTCCAAGCTTGGTGCTCTATGCCGCCCCCTAGCATCCATGTATGGGTATATTCATGACACTTTCTAACTCTAAAGTCAATAGTCTATCCACATCACTAAGCTCTCTCGATTCCTTTACAAACTTAAAAAATAAATAAATACTATTGCACAACTGCTTTGAAGCTGGAAGGGTCCCCCAACAGCATCAAATCCAACCCCTCATTTTACAGATAAGGAAACTAAGGGACAAATGACTTGTCCAAAGTCACACAAAGTAGCAAGTGATAAAGGTGGAATTTGAACTCAGGTCCTTGGATCCGAATACAGCCCTTTTTCCTGGACCATGCTGCCCATAGAGAGAGGAATCTTTGTCTGAAGATCATCAGTTGTTGCACTTTCTCTTCCCTAGGGTATCATTAGAGCCTTCCAAGGGAATGTAAACAACACTGCAACTTCTGGTTACACTTCTTGGGAAATGGTGGGACTTGACATCCCCCTATTCATGGGTAAAACAAGCAAAGAGAAGAAATTTGGTGGGAAATAAGGTGGTGAAGACACCATGGTCAGATAACAGCCAAAAAGACTTGGCTGGTTCAGGAAAAGGAGGTCAGCAAACCGAGGCAACAAGCATTTATTAGGCACTCACTGCATGCTAGGTACTGAGACTCAATGAGTGTCAGTAATGACACTGCATTAAGAGAAACAAAGTACTCACACAAGAAAGAGGAAGCCTGGAGATCCCTCCACCCAATGGATTAGAACAAAGCTTCCTCTTTTCCTACATTATCTTTGAGAACTGTTAGAGCCAAAAACAAGCAAAAAAAAAACCCCAACCATTCCTTGGGGGCCAAGCTTCTGGTGATGAGCCCCGACAATTTAGCTAGCAAGGTCCTTGAATGACAGACACAAAATGTCTGTCCTCAAAACTGGTCCATCTCAGGTAGAAACTACAGGAGTTTGGGCCTTCTCAACAGAACCTTTGAGAATCACCCATAAGGGAATAAAGCAGGGTTTGATTCAATAGACATTTATTAAGTGCCTACTGTCACAGGAAAGGGGAAGAGAAAGAAAGAAAAATAAAGGAGGGAGGGTGGAAGGGAAGGAAGTGAGGGAGAGAAAGAAGAAAGGAAGGAAGGAAAGAGGGAGGGAGGGAGAAGGAAAGAAGGAAGGAAGGAAGGAAGGAAGGAAGGAAGGAAGGAAGGAAGGAAGGAGGGAGGGAGGGAGGGAGGGAGGGAGGGAAGGAAGGAGGGAAGGAAGGAAGGAAGGAAGGAGGGAGGGAAGGAAGGAGGGAAGGAAGGAAGGAGGGAAGGAAGGAAGGAAGGAAATCATCCCCTTCCTCAAGAAGCTTTTGTTTTTAATAGAAGTCATCATACAGTCTACTTATTCACTAAGCCAAGCTGCTTTTCATGTTTTTTTAAAATATCACAACAGTTTTAAAACAGAAAATTAACTTCCTGAGATTGTTTTGAACATTTTAATTTACATTTTAAAACTGAAATTTCAAAATAAACCATTAATACTGCTCTATAGTTATTTTCAGAACATAATGAGGACTCCCCCTCACATGTTCTATGTTGCAACCAAACAGTCCCACTTGCTGTTAACCCCATACACAGCACTCTACACTCCATCCTTTTGCCTTTGCAAAAACTATCTCTGAGACCCGGGATGTTGCCTTCCTGAGCTCTGCCTCTAAAAATCCCCAGCACTGGGGCAGCTAGGTGGTGCAGTGGATAGAGCACCAGCCCTGAAGTGAGGAGGACCTGAGTTCAAATGTGACCTTAGACACTTAACATTCCTAGCCGTGTGACCCTGGGCAAGTCACTTAATCCCAATTGCCTAAGCAAAAAATTAATTAATTAATTAATTAATTTAAAAAATCCCCAGCACCTTTCAGAGCTGAGTTCCAGGGCCATCTCTCCCATGAGCTGAGCCACTCTTGATGGCTTTTCCCCCGTGATTAGTACTTACCCACCTCCCTGAAAGGATTTCATATTCGCTTTGTACATTGTTTATATGTGTAGTGAGAGACATCCTTTTAGACAGGATATGTATATATGTATATATACATATACATATATATACATATATGTATATATACAGAGAGAGAGTACTTACTAAGCATATAAAGTACTTACTAAGTTCCAGGAACTATTCCAGAAGCTAAAAGTATAAAGTATAAAAGTATAAAGACAAAACAAAAAATTAAACAGTCCCTGCCCTCAAGAAACTGATATTCCACTAGGGGATAAACCAATTTCTTCCCTTGCAAGATGAGAAGGCTGAATTAAATGGCCCCTGAAGGTCACCTAGCTCTAGAATTCTTTGTAGATAAATAAGTAAATTCAAAGTAAAATATTACATAGATTACAAAAAGAGAGTACTGATAACTGGGAGAATCAGTAAAGGGCTCATGGAGGAGATGACACCTGAACTATACTTTGAGGGAAACTAGGGATTCTACCAGATAGGGGAAAGGAGGAAATCCATTCCAGTCAAGAGGAAAGCTACAAAGAGCTGGAGGTGGGATATTGACTATAGTATACAGAAAACAGCCCTCATGCTAATCTGATTGAGATAGAGAATGTGAAAAGGGGTGTCATTTGAAATAAGACTGAAAATAACTAAGTGGGAGCCTGATTATTTTAATGATTATTTTAAATGATTGTAGGCTTAGGCTGTGAATCTGAGATGCACCTTGTGTATCCCAATCTTTTGTGATTGAAACATCTGTGGTAAATGTTTAAAACTACTTCTCCTGAAGAAAAACTAACCATAAAATGCATCTTTGAGTTTAGCCTGCATTATTTAACATTTTCTCCATACGGACACTGATACATTGTTGGTGGAATTGTGAACATATCCAACCATTCTGGAGAGCAATTTGGAACTATGCTCAAAAAGTTATCAAAGTATGCATACCCTTTGACCCAGCAGTATTTCTATTGGGCTTATATCCCAAAGAGATCTTAAAGGAGGGAAAGGGCCCCACATGTGCAAGAATGTTTGTGGAAGCCCTTTTTGTAGTGGCTAGAAACTGGAAATTGAAGGGATGCCCATCAATTGGAGAATGGCTGAATAAATTATGGTATATGGATGTTCTGGAATATTATTGCTCTGTAAGAAACGACCAGCAGGATGATTTCAGAGAGGTCTGGAGAGATTTTCATGAATTGATGCTGAGTGAAACGAGCAGAACCAGGAGATCATCATACACAGCAACAACAGTATTACATGATGATCAATTCTGATGGACATGGCTCTCTGCAACAAAGAATTGTCTCAAACCAGTTCCAATTGTTCAGTGAAGAAAGCCATATACACCCAGAGAGACGGATGTGAAATGTGGACCACAGCATAATATTTTCATGCTCTCTATTTATGTTTGCTTGCATTGGGTTTCCTTTATCTGATTTTTTTTCTTATAAATACAACTTTTCTTGCACAACAATAAGTATGGAAATATGTATACATATATTTGATCTGTCAAGTATTTTAACATAATTAACATGTAGTGGACTTCCTGCCATCTAGGGGAGGGGTGGGGAGTAGGGAGGAAACATTTGTAACAGAAAGCTTTGTAAGGGTCAATGTTGAAGAATTACCCATACATAATGTTTTGCAAATAAAAAGCTTTAATAAAAAAAAAAGCTTCAGTCCTTTTAATTGCTCCTCATGTGCCCATTCCAGCAGTTCTAACATTCTGCATCTTGTGTGCTCCTGCTTCTGATCTTTGGAATCAGGAGAGCCAGGTTCCAATCTCACCCCTGACTCTCATTACCTGTGAGAGTCTGAGTCCATCTCTCAGCTTCCCTGGAAGAGAGGCTAAGTTTGGAGTCTGGGGTATAGCCCAGTTCTAGGGTATGGGGAGGTAAGATGTCAGCATGGGGGAAAGTGGGCTGAAGCTGGGGATGGGAGAGTGTGAGGAAAGCTGAAGAGGATAAAAGCCCAGAGGGAGGGAGGTCAGGCTCCTTCAGCGTCCCAGTTTGACCTGAGGCCCTCCCTGGATAGATCAAATAGATTAAAATTCCAGCCACACTGTCCATAACCTACTTACTGTCTAAATCAGCACCAGCTCCTGGGTGCTCTGGGCCCTGAGGCCCCATTGGATCCCTGAGCCAGCATTTAACCAGTCCCTGAATGTAAGAGCTTAGCCTTGGTGAAGTGGGGTAAGCCTGGCAGGGAGCAGGGTTGGAAGAGGTGGGCAAAACCTTCCAGCCAGGCCTAAGTCAGAGTTCCTCCCTGCTGGGCAGGACAGGCCAGAAAAACTGTGTCCAGACTCTTTTCTTGCCAGGAACCAGCTTAGTTAGAGAGATCTCTAACTCTGGCATTCTTCCCTCACCCCCCTGCCTTGCCCAGTCAAGACCCCAAGCTCTGTCTCACTTCCTCTGCCTCCACTCCATTAAAATTGATTCACCCTAGAATTGAGTCTCAAAGTTGCCATCCAGTTCTAAATATAGGGTCTTATGAGCCATCCTTGAGGGCCTTGCTCATGGCTTCCCCAGGTGAGAGCCAGCTAATCCCTGCTGCTGACGTAGCTGGTCCAAGCTCCCCACACACACATCCTCCCCACGGTCTTTAGTGCCTTTGCAGTGGGAGCAGGCAGAGTGGGTTCTACTTTTGTGTTTGCCTTTCACCAAATGTGTGTTCTTGATCCAGCCCTTTCCCGATCCCCTATTTTAAAAAAGGGAATCAGAATGAATGGTCTCTAAGACCCCTTTTTTTCCCAAAGTAACTTTTTTTACACAGTACACTTTTGAAGGACTCCCAGCATCACTGTCCCCTGGAACCCCCAAATCTCAAGGGTCATCTAATCTATCCCCTCTCTGAACAAGTCTCCCCTACAATATCACTGAGTAGTGATCCCCTAGCTTCTCACTAGCCGCCAAAGCAGCTCACTCCACGCTGGACAGCTCCCAGACTGCCAGAAAGTTTCTAGCTTACTGGAGACTGCCCCTGAAGGGAAGACAGGGGAGGGGGTCTTAGTCTGGTACAAGGAAAGCTACTAAAGGATTTGCTGTTTCCAGACCCTTCCTCAGCGGCCCACGTGATGTGAGGGAGATGATGGCCTCTGTTGGAAAGAGCTTAGATCCAAAATCAGATGCTGAAACCAGTAGATTGCTTCTGTGAACTTGAACAAATTATGACCTTGGTTACCTTAGATTAAATGACCTTGAATTTCTCTTCTGGTTCAAGAGCTACCGTCCCAAGTCTCTTCTCTTCCCAGATACTCAGTTTCCCCCTCTGTAAAATGAGGGATTTGGATTCTATGGCCTCTAAGCTTCCCTCAGGAGTTAGGATCTTATCAACCTGTGTCATCTTGGCAAAGACCCTTAACCTTCTTGGCCCTCAGTTTCCTTATCTGTAAAAAGGACTTCCAGGGCCTTCCCAGCTCTGGATTGGGGATGTTTTCTCCATCCTTGTTGCTCTTCAGGCTACCCTCCTCAACCTCTTCAATGTCCTCAGCATCTGGGTGACAGGCATATATAACAAGCATTTATTATGGGCTTCCATGCATGCTGGGGACAGTACTGAGGGTAGGGACACTGAGGGCAAATACACAGTTCCTGTCTGCCCTCAAGCGCCTTCCAGTCGAATGGGGGAGACAGCATGTAAAATAACTAGATCGATTCAGAGTAAATGGGAGGTAATCCCAGAGAGAAAGAAATAGGGATCAAGATTTATTAAGTGCCTACTAAGTGTGGGCAAAGTTTGACTGAGCTGTCCCACCCCACAGGGAGGGTCCTCTGGCTCAGTGTTTGGCTAGAAGATTTTGCTCACTTCTTCCAGCTCTGCTCCCTGCCAGGCTTACCCCACTTTCCTGGCACATGGGATAGAGCACCTGGCCTGGAGTCAAGAAACCCAAGTTCAAATCTGGCCTCGCTGCGTGACCCTGGACAAATCATTCAGCTTTGTCTGCCTCTGTTTCTTCATCTGTAAGGTGAGCTAGAGAAGGAAATGGCAAATCTCTCCAATATCTTTCCTAGAAAACCCCAAATGGAGTTACAAAGAGTTGGGCAGGATTGAAATGGCTGAACAATTACAACAATGGACAGGCACTCTGTGAAGGACTCTGGACACAAAGAAAGCCAGGCTAATGGGAGATTAAACACATAAGTAACCCTGTGCATATGAGGCAGGCAGAGAGTAGAAGGAAGGCAACCTCAGAGGTAAGAAAAGTAGCAGGGGACTGGAGAAGGTATATTGCCTCCTACAAAGGGGAAACCCGCCCATTCTCTGCCATCACCTTTCAATATTCCTCCTTCTTGCCAGTCTGCCTCCATTCAGAGACCCAATCCTAAGGGGCCTGGCTCTGATTGAAAATATCTGACAATTAAGTCTGACTCAGGTGTTGGCAGAAAATGGCTTAAGGGCTTAGGTAGAAGTTGGCAAGTCCTGGCAGAGGTGCCACAGGAGGTTTACAGACCAATCCTCATTGGCATTTGGGCAAGCTGCCACAGCTGGGCCCAACTCCCTGCTTCAGGAGTCTTACCTCACTAGGAAAGCCAAGAGTAAGCCTTAAGTGGGCACCCCTCCCATGTGGGGAGAGTTTGGTATCTTGTTGGAGGCCAGAACTGCCACGTAACTCAAGGCAGAAGTCCTCATCTGTAAAATGGGTATAAATACACTTACATTAGCTCACAGGGTTGGTGTGCACTATGGGAAAATGAACCGTGTGAATGTGGGCTGTTGTTTTCCCTTCTGCCTCCTTCTTTCCCTGGAAGACAGAATGAAACCATAAAAAAGTTCTGAGATATACAGTCACAGGACTGGGATTCAAATTCCACTCACTAACTGGGTGACCATAGGCAAGATCTTTGGCTTCTCTGAGACTCTTCCTCAACTAGATTCCATCAACCAGATGTAAAACAAACAAACAAACAAAACAAAACAAAAACAAAAAAACACAAAGACAAAAATAAGGGAGTTGAATGAACCAGCCTCTAAGGCCTCTCCCAGCTCTAGATCTAGGATCCTAGATTCAGACCTAACTAGTCAAAGGAAAACAAGAAGAATAAGGTCAGAATATCTGAATTTTGCTACAACCAGCTTCTCCCAAGAGAAATATGTTTTTATGAAGAGGAGCTATGAGATCATCTTTCTAGAAAGCTCCAGATGAAAAATCTTCTCTACCAAGTGGGCTGAATTCTACAGCTAATAAACTTTGGACCTGGGATGCTGAGGAAGCTAATGACTCACCCAACATCACACCACTGTGAGTTATCAGAGGGAAGAGTCAAACCCAAGTCTCTCTTACTCCAAGGCCATTTCTTCATCCATGACTCCCCAATGCCATCTTTTGGGGGCATAGGCAAGTAAAATAAGGAACTCTCAAAAGCTGAAAAAAAGTCTCCAATCTAGTGGAACTGTGAACGGATCCAACCATTCTGGAGAGCAATTTGGAGCTATGCTCAAAAAGTTATCAAACTGTGCATACCCTTTGACCCAGCAGTGTTTCTACTGGGCCTATATCCCAAAGAGATCTTAGAGGAGGGAAAGGGCCCCAACATGTGCAAGAATGTTTGTGGCAGCCCTTTTTGTAGTGGCTAGAAACTGGAAGCTGAAGGGATGCCCATCAATTGGAGAGTGGCTGAATAAATTATGGTATATGAATGTTATGGAATATTATTGTTCTGTAAGAAATGACCAACAGGAGGATTTCAGAGAGGCCTGGAGAGACTTGCATGAACTGATGCTGAGTGAAATGAGCAGAACCAGGAGAACATTACACACAGCAACAAGACTATACGATGATCAATTTTGATGGACATGGTTCTCTTCAACAATGATGTGATTCAAACCAGTTCCTATTGTTCAGCGATGAAGATAGTCATATACATTCAGAGAGAGAGGCCTGTGGGAACTGAGTGTGAACCACAACACAGCATTTTAACGCTTTCTGTGAATATTTCCATGCATTTTGTTTTCCTTCTTAGGTTGTTTTTTCTTCTTCTCTTTCTAGATCTGATGTTTCTTGTGCAGTAAGATAACTGTATAGATATGTATACATGTATTGTATTTGTCATATAATTTATCCTATTTAGCATGTATTAGATTACCTGTCATCTAGGGGTGGGGGTGGGGGGAAGGAGGGGAAAAGCTTGGGAAAAAAAAGTTTTTGCAAAGGTCAATGTAGAAAAATCACTCATATGTTTTGTAAATAAAAAGCTTTATTAAAAAAAAGTCTCCAATCTTCAAATGGTAGAAGTTGTTTATTTTTTGGTCACACTATCAGACATTTCCTAAATTGGAAATAAATTCTAATTAGCCTGCAAACTCCTGGAGAGTGGAGACATTGCCTTATTCGTCTTTGTATTGAGAGCTGGAGAGCAATACTTCATACAGAGGAAAGGCTCCGGAAACGTTTGTGGAAGGAATGAGTAATGGAGATGTGTGAGGGGCTGCAGGGACCTTCCAAGCATCCTTCCAGTCGTCACATGAGCCTAAACAACACTTGAAAATGAATTCTTTTCATTGGTTACAGGTAAGTGGGAGTTTATGATGGAAGGACCTGTTTCTGGTACTGGGTTGTTAGAGAGTCAGTCCGCAAGTGCTCAGTAAGCACTCATTCTAGGATTGGTGAATGGACCAATGACTAAAGCACTCAAGAGGGCCAATCCCAACTTGGTGGTAGTAGGGTTTGCTTTGAAAGAGGCCTTCCAATAAGTGAACAGCCTAGATGGAGGCGTATAAGCTACAAAATTATAGCTTGTCTGATCTTAGGACCTATTATTTCTGAATTTATGCATTTTGTTGAATTTCAGTATTTGATGATAAGCCATGCTCCTGTGTGACTTGGATTGTTATTATTCTCAATCAAGAAGAAAAGCAAAAAACTTGGGCTGATCAATGAGATATACAAAAGGGAAGATATAGGGGAAGGGAGAGAAGGAGATAAAGGAAGAAAAGTGTGAGGGGGAGATGGAAGGAGAAAGAGAAAGGGAGAGAGAGGAGAGAAGGAGAAAGAAAAAGAAAGGGGATGAAGGAGAGATATAGAGGAACAGAAAGAGACAGACAGAGACACACAGAGAGAAAATATACAGGTATGCCTTGTTTTCTGTAAGAGAGAAAAGTGGAACTCAATAGCCATGCTAGTTGCCAAATCTGCTCCTTCAAGATCTACCCCTAACTCTGAATTATTCTCTCTGAAAAGTCTTTAAATTTAGTTTTTTGTAAATAAAAATCTGATGAGTTTCATGTTATAATTCAAACTATTCACAATCCTCTAAGGTTAATTCTATAAGATTCCCCCATCTTGGTCCAGAGTCCTGGCTCAGGGTCCCAAGCAAACTATCTTTGCCTGCTGCAGTGGAAAGAGGCTGAATTTTTTAGTCAGGGAACCTGGATTCAAATCTGAATTTTGTTGTGTGGACCATTGGCCAGTTACTTAACCTCCTTGGGCCTCAGTTTTCCTATTTGTAAAATGAAAGGATTGGATTTGCTGAGCTCTGAAGTCCCTTCTAGCTCTAGTATCAGGATCCTATAAATCACTTAACCTTGTTATGGTTCAGTTTTCTCATTTGTAAAACAAGAAGGTTCCTATACATGGATTCCGATCTCTTTCCAGCTTCAGATGCATGATCCTATTTTCCTTTATAAATTAACTATTATAATATTTAGCGTGTGGTCACTGGAGAGGGGAGGGAAGGAGAGAGAGAGACAGAGACAGAGAGACAAAGAGAGACAGACACAGAGAGACAGAGAGACAGAGACAGAGAGACACAGAGAGAGAGAAAGAGGCTCCAATATTCCCCTGCCTAGTTTCAATCCAAATGGCCAGAGAACCTTGGAACATCCATTTCTAGCTATGAGTGAGTCCAGGGTGATATTGGTTGACTTTGATCAGGCCCATTTTCCTCATGATGGGTTTGGACTGAATGACCCTTTAGAGTCCCTTCATCTCCAAATCCCCAGATCCAAATCCTTGGGAATCAGTGCCCTAACCCGGGACTGGGGTCAGCTAGGTCTAAAAACTAT
Organism: Myrmecobius fasciatus; assembly: GCA_023553655.1. Taxonomy (NCBI): domain Eukaryota; kingdom Metazoa; phylum Chordata; class Mammalia; order Dasyuromorphia; family Myrmecobiidae; genus Myrmecobius; species Myrmecobius fasciatus. The sequence continues at coordinate 340,469 of JAJPUD010001443.1, forward strand.
AAATTTAGATCTCAGAGGCGATCTAGTCCCACCCCTCATTTTACAGATGAGGAATTTTTTTACAGATCTGGGAATGATACGTAATTCAATATCACACAAGGGGCAGAGCCAGAAATGAAAATTAGGATACTGACTTGAGGCAAATTCTTTTAAAGTTCTCCTTTTCCCAAAGTGTCCTAGAACCCAAACCAAACATCAGAGCTGAGAGAAACTCTGTAATTCAGCTAGTCCCATCCCAACCCCACTTTACAGATAGGGAAACTGAGGCCCAGAGAGGCCAAGGGACTTTCTCAAATGATGCAAAATGACTCTCAGCAGCCCCCAGGGTCTCTAAATTGCCAGTCTAGCAGATAAAAGCGGCAAAGCTGTCCAATGTTTTGCTTTTCCATTTGACATTTGGGGGAAAAAGAGGGGGAGTCTGTACCTTGATGTGACTCATGGGGCTGACTCAGCCCTGAGGGAGTCTGGCTCTTCAACACCACCCAGTTTGCACTGACTTCCTGGTAAGAGGAAATGAGGAGGTTAATTACTTTGGCAAAGAGGTTTGTAATTTAATCTGCACAAATGTGGCCTGTCAGGTCTTTAATTACCCTTTTATTGTTTGCTAAACAAGGTGGGAATTCTAGAGCTGAATCTTAAATTCTCTCCACTGCACAGTTCCCAGTACTGTGCCCAACACCTCCTAGGTGTAGACGGTACCTACTGGCAAGGGGGAAGAGCCTGCCTTCTAGGAGGTTATAGTCCCAGTGATGGAGATTAGACAGATCCATGGGCTTCAAGGCTATAAAAGTGCTTTGCAGAACCAGCCTGAGGGGTTCATAGCCCTCAGTTGAGGAACTAGAGCTCAGAAAGCTGAGATAGTCTCCTCAAGATCATTCACTTCAATACTTTTGACTTAAAGTCTAAAATCCAAATGTGGAGCAGAAAGAGACCTCAGAGGCCACAGTGTCCAACCCCTTCATTTACAGTAAGGAATAAAAGACCCAGAGAGGTGTTGCATTAGAATCCGGATTTGAATCTGGATCCTCTGAGATACAAGTCATTATTCATTAGAGATCCTAAGTTAGAATCCCAGCTCTGCCATTTTGTGTCTGAGTAGGACATGTCACTCAGATCTGTTTCCTCATCTGGAAAGAATGAGAAGGAGAACCCGACACTTGGTGACTTCTAAAGGTCCCTTGAAACTCTAGATTTCTGATCTTATGATTGAATCTATGATTCCACAGATATGGGTTTTTCCTTCATTCAAGTAGGTTGCTACCCTCTGTAACTTAGAAAATCTCCAAGAGTTGAAAAGGAAGAATGAGAGAGAGACAGAGAGAGACAGAGAGAGAGAAGGAGGGAGGGAGGGAAGGAGAGTAAAAGGAAGAAGAAGGAGGGGAGGAAAAGAAGGAGAAAGTGGGAGAAAGAGAGAAGGAAGGAAGTGAAGGGGAGAGAGGGAGCATGATCAACCTTATAATAAATTACATCTGGCCACATGCTTTGTCACTGTAGAGCTCAAGAGGAATCCAGGTTTCCAGACTCCTAGGCTCAACTCTTTCCATGACAGCATAAATTTGCTTTAAAGTCTCTGCAACCACCTTGTCCTTTGGGTGTCCAGTTAGAGCTTTGTTAAACTAGTGAGAGCAAGGTTCTGAGTAAGCCAATCCAGATGCCACAGAACTCAATCAAAATTAGTTCAACCAGCGTTTATTTCATAAATTCAGAAATCACAAAAAAGCTCCTTCCAGATGTTGGTGATATAAAAACAAAAGGAAAAGCTATCCCTGTCCATCAAGGGTCTGCATTTTGCTGGAAAGATACAAAGTGAATTATATAGATGGTTATTAGAGGAAGAAAAATGCACATGAGCCAGGAAAGGCTGTCTGAAGGAAGTAATCTATGAACTGAATCTTGAGGAAAGCTGAGCATTCTACTGTAAAGGGAGAAGGGGAAAAGAAGTCTGGAAAGATAGAGTACCTAGATCAGGAAACATTGAACAAGCCAATTTGTCTGGATTCATGTATAAGAAGGCTGAAAAGAGAGGCTGGAGGAATTGTAGGTGCCCATCGAAGAAGCTTGGTTAAATTTTATTAGCTTTCTCACCACTTTCTCAATGGCCTTCAGAGATCTGTTTCGTCTCCAAATTCATGATCTTGTTTTTAGGAAGTCTCTTCTTTCTTTTTTATTCATTATTCCAAGAGATGGATCACTGAGTTAGGAAAGAAGAAGAATTTATTGGGAAAAGATATAAAAACAAAAGCCATCCATAAATGTGTTGTTTGTTTTTAAATAAAAGAAGTGGAATAGCAGAAAGAAAGCTGATTTTGGAGGTGGAAGGTTCAAATCCTGATATTCTTCCATTTATAAGCTATAAAATAAGCTATAAGATATAAAAACAATTCTTCCATTATAAGCTATAAGATATAAAAACAAAAAAATGTGTTGATTGTTTTTAAATAAAAGAAGTGGAATAGCAGAAAGAGAGCTGATTTTAGAGGTAGAAGGTTCAAATCCTGATATTCTTCCATTTATAAGTTCTGTGTTCTTGGGGTAGTCTTTTTGCTTCTCCAGGTCTCAATTTCTTTGTTTATAAAATGAACTAGATTCTCTCTAGGATCCCTGCCATTTAGATCATACTAATAAATATAAAACTTTAAAGTTTGCAAAGCTTAGATTATTTCATTGGCCTCTCAGGCCAACCCTAAGAATTAATACTACAAGCATTACTACTCCTATTTTCCATAATTTTACAGCAAGTTTCTCTAAGAAAGGCTTCATTTCTCAAACAGAGAACATAATCAAATCAATAAGAACACAAATCATTCCCCAATTGATAAATAGTCAAAAGATGTGAACAGCAGTTTTTAGAAGAAGAAAACAAAATACCTGTATTCATGTATGTTATGAATTGATCTAACCATTCTGGAGAATAATTGCCCAAAGGGCAATTAAACTGCATATCAGCAAAACTATTACTAGGTCTGTATGCTAAAGAGATTTAAAAAAAAAAGAAAGGTAAAGAATCTCTGTATACAAAACTATTTATAACAGCTCTTTTGTGATGGCAAAGAATTGGAAATTGGGGGATGACAATCAATTGGGGAATTATTAAACAAGTTGTGGTCTATAATTAGGATGGAATATTATTATATTATAAGAAATGACAAGGATGGAAAAAGTCATCTCCAGCCAGAAAGAAGACTATGGGGATTGAATGTGGATCATAATATAATATTTGCTCCTTTTTTAGTTGTTTTCTTGCTTTTTTCCCTTTCTCACTTTTTTCCTTTTTGATCTCATTTTTCTTGTGCAGTATGATAAATGTGGAAATATGTATAAAAGAAATGCACATGTTTAACATATATTGCATTGCTTGCTATCTAGGGGAGGAGGTGGGGAGAAGGGAGGAAAAAATTGAAACACAAGGTTTTGCAAGAGTAAATGTTGAAAACTATCTTTGTATGTATTTTGAAAATAAAAGGCTATTATTTAAAATAAGAAAGAAATGACAAACAGGATTACTTCAGGAAAACCTGGGTAAGACACACATGTACTGATGCAAAGTGAAGTGAGCAGAACAGGAAAACACTGTATACAGTGATAGCAGCATTGTGTGATGTTCAATTGTGAGTGACTTAGCTCTTTTCAGTCACTCAATGATCCAAGACAATTCTGAGGGACTTATGATGAAAAATGCTATCTGCCTCCAGAGAAAGAATTGATGGAGTCTGAATACAGATGGAAGCAAGTGTTTTTTAACTGTTTTTCCCCTTGCGTTTGCTTTTTTTTTTGTCTGTGTTTTCTTTAACAAAATGGCTGATATGGAAATGTTTTGCACAATTGCACATGATGTATATCAAATTTCTGGCCTTCTCAAAGAGGGGGGAAAGAAGGGAGGGAGAGAATTTGGAACTCAACATTTTAAAAAATAAGTGGTTAGTAGGATTAGTAATCATTGATCTCAGTCAAAGTCAAACTTAAAGATTCTATCAAGAGAGAAATCTACATTATTATATCAGCCATATTAATATTATTTTAAATACATGTCTATGTATGTATGCATGTTGGTATATGTATTGTGTATATATAGATATATGTACATATGTAGGGGTTTATGTGTGTGTTTATATGCATGTATATATAAACATATCCATGTTTAACTGTAGCCTGCTTGGGAGAGTGGGTGAAAGGGAGGAAAAAGAATAGAGGAAAAAATATACAGCAGAGAACAAAAGAATAGCCCACAAGGAAGCAAAGAAAAGATGGACAGTCGTGAAAATTATTACATATGCTTTCTTGAAATGGAAATTTATAATTATATATTTTCAATACTCTCTGATGTTCTGCTGGGCATGTGACAATGTTTTCAGGGATTTTTTGTCTTTCTTTTTCTATTTTTTCTTATTTTGTATTTAGTTTTTTTTAAAAAAATGTTAAAATTTGTTTTTGTATGTAATTAGAAAAAATAAAATTTACAATTTTTGTAAATAAAATATAAAAATAAAATAAAATTTTAAAAGGGGGAAATGAAAAAAAAATTCCTGTTTTCCACAAGGAAATTGCTTTTCAGAGAGTTTAAATGATCTGCCCAAGATCATACAACTAATGACTCTAGGGGCAGAATTATGACCCATTTTCTTGACTCAAAGACCAGTACTCTCTCCTCTTCACCACTCTATCCACTCTGTTGACCATGTAAAGCCATCTGCTTCCCCAGAGTAGAAATATACATATATATTTCTTTCCATTCCTACCTAACCTTAAAAAAATATTCTAATACCTCTTCCACTCCCAAGGCTCCTTATTAACCATTTTCTTTTGACTATTCTTTTGACCAGAAAGAATTTCACAGCCTTTCTACTAAGTTCCTCCCTCCCTCCCTTCCTCCCCCACCATGTAAACCAAGATAACTAAACAAAAAAAAAGGTGAACGCTAGAGGAAAAATGGGATAATTGACACACACAGACTTATTATGAATCGAAGAGGGTTACTCTTAGTACGGTGTCCTGCTACCTCTTATAAACAGACTGAAACTGTGATGTTCCTGGGTCTGATTTCTTATAATGCTTTTTTAAAATCACCAAATCATTTTAGATCAAATGAGATAACAGATATAAAGCTCATTCCAAATCTTAGAGTGTTATGTAAATGCTAACTATGATGTTGGTTGTAATTATTAAATCCTGAGTAGAGCTCTATCCTAGTACTTCTGGCTTATATATTCTATTTGCATGTTTGGAAATTGGGCCACTGTGTGTGAGGATGGGAGTCCAAGTTTCAGTTCCACCATTCCAAGCCTTCTTCATTTGATCCCATCACTCCCACCTCCTAGTCTCTTGGCACCATATCTCCTGAAACAGTTCTCTTGCCTACAAGCTGAGAGCAAAACGTGCTTTCTGAATGCATTTTCTTCCATTCTTGAGGTATTTACCAAGACCTAGAATCATCAGATGAATGTCAAAGTTAGAAGGGACGTCCAAAATTTAAAAGGTCCAACCCCTCATTTTATAAAGGAGGAAACAGGGGACTTCCAGATATAGCAGCAAAAGAGCAAGAACTTTACCCTGGTTCTGATTCCAAATGCAGTGTTCTTTCTTCTAAACTATGGGATTGGTGCTATAAAGGCAAAAAGATCTCTCTCTCTCCATCTCTGTGTGTGTGTCTAGTTTTGTGTATGTGTGTGTCTGGCTCTCTGTCTTTCTATCTTTGTGTCTCTGTCTTTTCTGTCATTGTCTCTCTGTCTCCTCCATCTATCTTTGTCTCTGTAGCTCTCTATCTGCATGTCTGTCTGTCTCTCTCTCTCTCTCAGACCTAATGAATGACTGAGGTTGAATTTGAACCCAGATCTTCTGGATTTGGGGTCCAACATCTTAATCATTGGGTCATCTCGACTGCGCAGGACTCTCCCTCAACAATACTCCCAGCAACCCATCACCCAGCTTTCTCTGGAAGACCTTGAGTGAGAAGTAATCTGCTCCCTCCCCAAACAGCCTGGTCTACTGTTGGACAGCTCTCATTATTGGAAGCTCTCTTACCTCTGTGCAATTTCTGTCCTTTACTCTTGTTTCTCTCCTCTGGAGCCAAACAACACAAAACTAACCCTTCTTCCACGTGAGAGCCCTTCAGATTTCCCCCCATGTCCCTGGAGGCTTCTATTCTCCAAGATAAATATCTCCAGTTCCTTCAATCAGCCTTTGTCTGAATGGTATCTAAGGCCCTTGACATCCTGGCTGCCCTTCCTCTGAATACGCTCCAGCTTGTCAACGTGCTTCCTTTAGAGGTACTGGTAATTAAAGAGATGCAAATTAAAACCACTCTGAAGTGCCATCTCACCCACATTAAATTGGCGATAATAAATAGAATCAAGGAAAAAGTCCTTGTTGGCAAGACTGTAGGGAAACATGCAACCCTCACTCACTCACACTACTGCTATGGGATCCTGATGGAGCACAATCTGGCAGAACCCAATCAGACCCATAAAACAGGTCATACCCTTTGCTCTATGATCCCATTACTGGGAATGTAGCCCAAGGAAAAGCTGAAAAGGAAAAAACATCCTTTGCACAAAGCAATGTAGGGCTATTCTATGGGATGAGGGAAAAAAACAAAAAATGAGAATCCATCCAGTTTCCCGGAGGCCAGGGAACATCCTTGGATGTGGCCTGATACTGCAATGGAAACCCTGGTTCTATCAACAAGGATAAACATGGAAACTATGGATGGGGAGAATCTGTAGAAAATGTTGCAAAGCTAAAAAAAGGAAGCATAGGAGCTATGTACATATGATTAAATATATTTATATAGTTATAGAGAGAGATTTATCGATACACATATAGCTATATATGTGGGGGAGGGTATTGTATTTCCCACTTCTGTGCATTTGCTCATGTTACTATCTGTCTTTCCCACTCTAATGCACCCACCCTGTGAAGATCAACTCAAAAGTTACATCCTCCAGAGAGATTTCTGGCTCTCTTTATCACAAGATCACTGGAAATGGTCTGAATCATTGCATTGTTGAAGAGAGTCACGTCCATCAGAATTGATCGTCATATAGTACTGTTGTTGCCGTGTATAATGATCTCCTGGTTCTGCTCATTTCACTCAGCATCAGTCCATGTAAGTCTTCCAGGCCTCTCTGAAATCATCCTGCTGGTCGTTTCTTACAGAGCAATAATATTCCATAACATTCATGTACCATAATTTATTCAGCCATTCTCCAATTGATGGGCATCTATTCAGCTTCCAGTTTCCAGTTTCTAGCCACTACAAAAAGGGCTGCCCCAATGTTTGAGCACATGCGAGTCCCTCTCCCCCCTTTATGATCTCTTTGGGGTACAAGCCCAGTAGAAACACTTCTGGATTATAAGAAAAGATTTACTTGAGAGCATGTCAGGTGAAAATTCAGAGTTACAAAGAACCTTAGGACTCAGAATGAAAGCTGGGAGAGTCCTAAGAATATTAAAGCTGAAAGAACCTTAGAGATCACCTAGCCCAATGGCCTCATTTCACAGTTGAGGAAACTGAGGCCAGGAGACAAGGGACTTATTTTGCTCAAGGTCATAGAAATAGCAAAGCAGAAACTTAAACCCAGTTCTCTTTCCCTGACCTTCCAAACCTTCCTCTGTATATACAAATTGATTAGAATCCAACTTGCTTATTTGTTGCCTAAATTACTTATAAATTAACCTTGACACCTGTGCAATAGCTTATTTCAACGTTAAGTTGTCAAAATGCAAAACAAAAATAAAAGCAGACTCCCCACCACATGCCTGACTTTTGCACACTGGAAAAAATGCTGTGAAAAGTTGGAGGTTTCAAGACCAGATCCCCCCAGAATGTCAAGCACCTTCTCCAGGAGGCTCCCCCTACCCTCCAAGGGCTTGTGACTCTAATGTAAATCCCATTGTGGCAGAGCTGACTTTCCCTGCACCAGGAAATCCTGTTTCTAGAGCTGACATACAAGGTTGGAAGGACAGCCCGGTGGGATGGAGTCCAGAAGTCCCTTTTCTGCCTTTGGGGGAACTTAGAAAAGACCTATTGTATTCTTGGACTCTGGCACAGAATAAGTAGACTTTGGAAAGTAATAAGCCTAGTCAGAAAAAGGCCAAGGCTGGTTAGATCTAGTCAGTCCTAGGATTTTTCTTTCCTGACTGCCTACCACCATCCCCTCTGCACTCCTCACTTCACCAATGGTATGATCCTCGGGAAGGGAAGACTGAGCTGAGAGGCCAAAGGTATATCCTGAAAAGTTGTTCACTTTCCTGGGCCTCAGTTTCCCCATTTGTTTTTTAAAATTTATTTATTTCTAATACACGTTGCTTTATGAATCATGTTGGGAGAGAAAAATCAGAACAAAAAACATTGGAGAGAAAAAAAAACAGAAAAAAGAAGTGAACATACCTTGTGTTGATTTACATTCAATCTCCATAGTTTTTTTTCCCTGGATGAAATGGCATTTTCTATCCAAAATCTATTGGGATTTCCTAGGATCACTGAACTACAGAGAAGAACCAAGTCTTTCATAGTTGATCATCGCACAATCTTGCAGTTACTGTGTACAATGTATTCCTGGTTCTGCTTTTTTTACTCAGCATCAGTTCATGTAAATCTTCCCAGGCCTTTCTATAATTAGCTTGTTCTGTAATGCTCTGGGGGAAACTGAGACAGTATCACACATTGGAGATTAGGTAATAATTTATTGATGTTAATTGGAGAGTTTGGAATCCACAGCTATGGATTGGGACTGCTGGGACTCATCTCAAAGCACACAGTCCATTGAGAGTTTAGACTGGCAGCCATTAGCCAGCCGTCTGGATCTCAGGGTATCCAGCAATTAGTTTGGTCCAAGGATTCTTATAGGGCTCCCGGCGCTCAGGGGAACAAAGAACTCACAGGGCAGAAGGAGCGGTAGGGCACTGGGGGGATTGGAGTTCCAGGAAAGGACTACAAATTCAGTTCTGACAGGTTGGGGGTATGGAGGAAAGGTCATAAATTGTGATAAGTTTTGGAAGAAGCTAGGAGCCACTGAGTCTGAAGTCAAAAGATAAGGGGGATGTCCAGGTATTGGAGATAGGAGGTTTTATGACTTTTTGGAATGCTATCCCAATTATTCCTGATGATCAAAGGGGGGGGTTGCTATCGAGGCAGAACAATTAAGGGAAACTGAGTCAGAGCAACTGAAGGAAACTGAGACATGGGAACTGTGGCACAACAGTTCTATTTTTTATAGAATATTATATTCTATAGAATTTTACAGAACATTTTTTGTATTCCATTACCTTCATATACCACAATTTGTTCAGTCATTCCCCAACTAATGGGCATCCATCCACTCATTTTTCAATTCTTTGCTACCACAAAAAGGGCCGGTTTAAACATTTTGCACATGTGGGCCCTTTCCCCTATTTTATGACCCAGTAGAGACACTGCTGGATCAAAGGATATGCAAAGTTTTATAGCCCCTTGAGCACAGTTCCGGATTGCTCTCCAGAATGGTTGGATCTCAGTTTCCTCATTTGTAAAATGAAGAAGTTAAACTTGAGGTCCCTTCCAGCTCTACCTATCATCCTGTGAGTCCCACGCTCTTTCACTTGGTTATTCTGGCCTCCAGTACATTTGTTTCCTGGTCTTAATTACTAGTGAAGTTCTGAGAAAACCCGGACTCTATCTTGGGGGAGCTAAGAGACATAAGGGAGAGCAGCCATCCTGAGGCTAAAAGAACAGGAGGGAGATCAGGGATGCCCTAAAGCTGAGACCAGATTTGATCCTAGAGGAGCTTCTTGAGTTGGGGAGTTACATTGTCACACCTGGAGAAAATCCCTTTGACTAGCAGCTCTTTGCAGAATGGATTGAGAAGAGAGAGATTTAACATCATGGATCTGGCCCTTGATGAAATCTCAGAAGTTATCCATTTTACAGATGAGAAAACTGAGTCCCAGGGAAGCTAAATCCATAGTCAGAAAAGCCAGTGAAGAGATTCTCCAGGTGAAGGTAGATGAGACCCTAAACCAAGTGAGTCAGAGTCTCCCCCATATTCCCTCATTGACCCTTGAGAGTTCTAGGAAGCAGCGGGCTGCAGCTGAATGGGGGCTGGTGCTGCAGACAGAAGTCCTGGGCGAAATCCTGCCTTTGTCACTTACTCCAAGGAGAGAGTAGAGCTAGCTGGTCTCTTCCATCTCCAGATCTAATTCAGATGACTTCTCTGTGCCTCAGTTGCCTTCTCTGTAAAATGAGTGGGTGGGGCTAGCTGACCTCTAAATCCGGCAATCCTAAGCAAAGTGGCTTCTAGGAGAGAGGTATAGACAGCCCCTTGGCCTCCACTTTTTCCTTTCACCTTAAGAGGGAGGCTGGGTCCTAAACGATGGCTCGATGCCATCTGGCTGGTCTTACACTTTGCTCTGTCTCCTGTTGAAGAAACCAAGCATGTGACAGACAAAGGGGATCTTCCTTCTAAGTCCCTGCCAATTGGGAGGGGGCCCACAACCACCCACCACTTGAGCAGTGGGCTGTTAGCCCAGCCTTGGGAATGCCAACTGGGCAGGATCAGCACTGACCTGAACTTCAGAGAGCTGAGAAAACGCCCCTCAGAGAGTCAGCCCTGCTGGTGCCCTGCCCAGGATGGATCCCAAGGGCCCAGAGGTCTCTTGGGACACCCTGACCTTCGTTAGGTATTTCTTCAGTCCTGGAGCGAGTAATTTAGAGTAAGAGGACAATTTCCACTGGTGAGAAGTCCCCTAGATACCAAAAGATCATAAATCAAAAACCACAAAACCTCTGCCTTCTTTGAGCCTCTGTTTCCTTTTTTGAAAAACTGAAGGCGCCAAATTATTCTAGTACACGGGAATAGATAAGGCACTAGACATGGGATCAGGAGGATCTGTGTTCAAATTCTGCCTCAGACACCTAGCAGCTGTGTGACCTTGGGCAAGCTCACTCCTAGTGACTCAGTTTCCCCATATATAACATGAGGAACTCTTCTGAGGTCTCTTACCCTTCTAGCTGAAAATAATGTAAAACCTTCTGCATAATCTACCATGAAAATATTTGACAGCAGAATAAATAGAAACCTCTCTTATTCACATCCCTCCCTATGAGATAGGAAGAGTACGTATTATTTTACCATTTTATAGAAGGGAAAACTAAGAACCCAGAGGCAGGGTTTTAGCACTGAGTCAGGGGGCAAAGGAAGGGGTATTTGTTGTTAATGCCAACAAGAGCCTTCATATTTAGCAATCCCCACACAAATGTTTGCTGTTCTATCAAGCCTCAGTCAAATTAAGGCCCGTTAAAGATCTTAGTTAAAAAGGTCAAGATTTCCCATTGCATCCCGGGCCATCTGATCTATATCTGGCCCCTGGACCCAGAGGATTCTGGAAGAAAGAGTGAGACTGGCTCAACCCTGCCTCACTTTAATCCATCACCTCCCTGATGTCATAGTTTTCTTCAAGAGCGAAGGACAGACAACAACAACAATAAGAAGCTGCTTCTGAACAAATCACAAAGAAAGACCCTGGCCCCAGACCTCCATCTGTACATCTTAGAGCTAAGGACTGAGCACTGTGGCCAGGGGCTCTGGGAACTGGCCAGACCTGAGCAGAGGGCTGAGTATGGACTTCACTAGGGTGCAAAATAGTAATGGTCCCTTCCTCCCAGAGTCGTGGGGAAGATCAGAGGATACAAACTTCTGCAAATCTTTAGATTTATGAAGGCATTGGGTGCCCTAAGACTTTTGGGACACCCTGGGTGACGCTCAGTGGTGATGACGTTGGGTTTTGTCCTGTGGGTCTGGAAATGTGAATTACCCATCAGTATTTGTGGAAGGAATTCTACATTGGGAATTCCCCCATATCATAGTGTTGGAGCTTCCTGGAGGACCAGCCCAAGAAAAACTCTCTCTAGTAGGAGCTGTTGTGGACAAAATCATCCGTGACCTGCAAGCCCTTCTGGGGAATCAATAATAAAAAAATAATAATCCTTAAAAATTGAACAGAGTGATGTATTCAAAGACAATAGAATTCATGCTCAAAGGGACTTTAGAGGTCATGAGAGTGTCATCTTAGAGCTGCCATTGACCTAAGAAGCATCTAGACCAACCCCCAAATTTTGCAGATAAATAATTCAGAGCCTTGAAATGACTTGCCCATAGTCACACAAGGAGCAAGTACTGGATCTTGGACTGAAATCCAGGTCCTCTGACTCCAAATTCAGCCATCTTTTGCTTTCCACTGCCTAATCAAAGTGGACAACTACTGTTGCCTAGTCAAAGTAACCCCGTCTTTTTATAAAGGGGGACATTGAGATCCAGGAAGGAGCGGACCATCCAAAGTCACCAAGTTCTGGGGAAGGGACTATCAGCTGGGTTTCTTGAGTTCAGCCCCAGTGTTTTTTCCAAGTATCCACACTCAGGCAAAGAACTCCTTTCTAGAAAAGAGAAGTAACCCCCCCCCCCCCAGTGAGAGGAGCTAACACAGGTTTGGAGGAAGGAGGAAGGAATGGAGAAAAACCCACCTTGTGGGAGAGCCCATCGTTTCCCCACTCTACCAGCAAATTGATTCCTGCTCAAAATCCACACATGGGGGAGCAACATTTGCTCTTCGGCTCCGGTTCTATACTAACAAACTGAGAATTAAAACAGCTTGGCACTTCACAGACTTGTAACAGGGTCAGCTAATGGAAATAACAAGAAGAGAAATTATTCCAGGGAAAGAATGATTTCCCTGATTTGGATAAGGAAATGTAGCAATCCTGGGAGACAATCTTGGTGTCCAAGTGAGTGTCAGATGAGAAGAATGAGTCCATTATGTTCACTGTGCTTCCAAGATGGCACTTGGGGCCAAGGGGAAGCTGGGGCTCCGGCAGGGTTGGAAGATTTGATTTCCTCATCTGAACGGCCTCGCACACAGCAGGGCCTGCTGTTGCTCTTAGCTGAAGGTCACACTCCTGACCCACCATCAAAAGGATGCCTGCTCTTTGAATTCAAGCGGTGAGAATGGGCTATATTGACCCATCTCTCTCTCTCTCTCTCTCTCTCACTCTCTCTCTCTGTCTCTGTCTCTTCTCTCTATACATCTGTCTATCTGTCTCTGTCTGTTTCTGTCTGTCTCTGTCTCTGTCTCTCTCTGTATATATCTTTATATATCTATATATATATGTTTCTGTCTGTCTCTGTCTCTGTCTCTCTCTGTCTCTGTCTCTCTCTTTATATATATAGATATATATATAGATATATATAGATATATAGATATATAGATATATCTATATATCTATATATATCTATATATATATCTGTCTGGGTATCTCTGTCTCTGTCTCTCTCCTCTCTCTCTGATTTTCTCTATCTCTGTCTGTGTGTGTATGTCTGTCTCTGTCTCTATCACTCTGTTTCTTTGTGTGTGTGTCTCTCTGTGTCTCTCTCTCCTTTCTCTCTGTCTCTGTTTCTCTCTCTTTCTTTCTTTCTGCCTCTCTCTCTTCCCCCCTCCCTCTCTCTCTTTCTCCTTCTCTGTGTCTCTGTTTCTGTCTCTGTCTGTCTCTTATTGTCTCTCTTTCTCTCTCTCCCCCTCCCTCTCTATATCTCTGTTTCTGTCTCTCTGTATCTGTTTTTGTCTCTCTATAGCTCTGTTTCTGTCTGTCTCTGTCTCTCCCCTCTTTTCTTTTCTCACCCCCCTTCCTCTTCTCTCTTCTCCTTTCCTCTCCTCTCCTTTCTCATGACTATCTGTCTCTCTGTCTCAGTCTTTCTGTATCTGTCTCTCTGTCTCTCTCTGCCTCTCTGTCTCTGTGTCTCTCTGTCTCTGTCTGTATCTATATCTGTCTCTCTTTCTTTCTTTCTCTCTCTTTCCCCCATCCTTCTCTCTCTCTTTCTCCCTCTCTGTGTCTCTGTTTCTGTCTCTGTCTCTCCCCTCTTTCCCTCCCTCACCCCCCTCTGCTCTCCTCTCTTCTTCTTTCCTCTCCTCTCTTCTCTCATGGATGTATCTGTCTCTCTGTCTCTCTCCCTTTCTCTCTCTCTGCCCCCCTCCTTCTCTCTCTCTCTCTCTCTCTCTCTCTCTCTCTCTCTCTCTCTCTCT
>JAJPUD010001443.1:354524-370486 GCA_023553655.1 Myrmecobius fasciatus
TCTCTCTCTCTCTCTCTCTCTCTCTCTCTCTCTCTCTCTCTCTCTCTCTCTCTCCCTCTCTCTGTACTCTTAATGATTTGCTGAGATTGAGGGTATCATCAGTGGCTATGACTAATTGATCCACAAGGTGATCCAACTCATGACTTCAGCCTCAGTGGCAACATATTCTTTCCCAATGAGCTAACCTTAGACCTCTTAGGACAGTTCAGAGATTTACTCAGAGTAGCATAGCATAATTTAACTTAGTACAGAGACAAAAGGAGATAGAGATGAGAAGAGATAGTAGAAGTGCAGGGGGAAGAGGAAAGGAGGACAGCAGGGTAAGGGGGGAGGGAGGAAAAGGGAGGATGACAGGAGTTTAGGAGGGGCCAGGAGTTCAGGGGAGGATGGGACAGGACAGAAAGGTCTACAATTCAAGATTCTGCTTTTGTCTCTATTTCTAAGTGAGTTTTATTGATGCTGTTGGCTTTTTCATCATATCCATGGCCAGATATAGACTTCCTCCCACTCCTGCCCTTATAACCTCTTCTATCCCTCTACCAACCCTGGACTTTTTCCTATAACAAAGAAAAAGAGCTAAGCAAAAGCAGTATCTGCTAGAGTAGCCAAAGCTAGCAAAGTGTACAACGTTCTGTCTTTTTAGTCCCTCATCTCTCTGCCTAAAACACAGGGACGCATTTCAGGATCCCTTCTCTGGGAACCACAATGGTTACTACCCAGAGTTTGGCTTCCTTTTTGTGTTTATGGACTGACCTGGACTAGGCTGGGCTGGGCTGGACTGAACTGGGTTGGGTGGGGCTGGACTGGACTGGACTAACCTGGACTGGCTTGGGCTAGACTGGATTGGATTGGGCTGCTCCACAGCCTGAAATAGTTTTGTTTCATTCAAACCCTTAGAGATTACAGTTAATCATATTTCCCATTTTATGTGACTTAATTTAGCACAGGATATGAAGATGTTTAGTAAGAGAAGGGTTTGTGGGGCAGATAATACCCAGCCCTCCAACCTCCATCCCTCTTCCTCAGTCTCCCCAGCTGGTCTCCCCCCATCCCTACCCCTCCATGAACAATCCTCTGCCCATGGGAGATTCCCCAACACCCAGCAGAAGGAAGCCAGGGCCACGCAGGGGCCGAGTCTGGTTTGGCTTGCTTGAAACTGGTTATCTCGTGAATGTTCTGGGATGCCATTTACTTCTTTTTGTCTGTGCAAGTATAAATATAGCTCATCTTCTCCCACCTCCCCCATTAGACTGGTAAGCTCCTTGAATTTAGAAATCCTGGCTTATTCCATTTTGTGTCTCCTTCAGCTTCTAATACTGGGGTTCTATAAATGCAATTTAAATGTTTGTCCGATGAATTAATAAGATAATATTGTTATCCCTTTCTCTACTATATTCATTTCTTTTATTTTTTCCATCAATAAATATTTATTTACAGATATATGCTTAAGACCCTGAATTAAGCCATCTCTCTTCTCCTTCTGTTTCCCTTCTCCTTCCTTTCTTTTCTCCCCTCTACTACATCCCGGGCCACCCCTGAACATCTTGACTTTATCTTGCCACTGGATCTGGATGACTCTGGAAGAGAGAGTGAGGCTGATGAGTGTACAATTCTGTTCATTTAAATCCAGGTCTGGAGCAAGTCGAGATGTCACCCATGACGTCACTGATTCTCTTCAAATTGAAGGACGAACAACAATGTTTTTTCTCATCAACTCATCAGCACACTTGGATCAGCCTCGCTATGAAGATTATGAAGATTGGATGTGTCCAGCCCAAACTTGGTTCCTGAACACGAGGGCCATATCACCTCTATTTGTTTTCTTTCTATGTGTCCCTTAGGCCTCTTAAACTCAACTTATCCAAAACAAAATCAATTCTTTCTCCACAGCCCCACACCTAATTTCTTTATCTCTGTCCAGGGTACCGACATTTGCAGCTTTGGCCTTTTCCCTCTCCTCTACACTCACATGTAATCATTTTCCGAATCCCGTCAATTCTCACATTTACCTCCTTTTCTCAACTTGAAGTGCTATCACCCTGATTCAAGCTCTCTTCCTTTTACCTGGAAAAAATCCTATTGGTTGAACTTCCATTCATACAACCCTTCTCCCCTTCAATCCATTCCCCAAAGAACTAACAGAATAATTTTTCTGAAGTCCAGACCTGATCATGTCACTCCTCTGCTCAAGAAGTTGTCATGGTTCCCTCTTGGTCCTAGGAAAATTTACAAACTCCTCTGTTTTGCTTTCAAAGTCCTTCCCGATCTAGCTCCAGCCCGTCCTTCCAGATTTATTTCACATTACTCTCGTCCATATTCTCTGTATTCCAGCTGAACTGATATATTTGATTTTCCCCATACACAACATTACATTTCCCATGCCCAGTTTTGGAATATACCCCCTCCTCACTCAGGGCTTCTTAGAATCCTGAACTTTCTTCAAAACTCAACTAAAACTCAAGTAGCATCTTTCAGGAAGCCTTTTCTGGATAATGTCCTCCCCACTGTGCCAGAAATTAATTTGTATATATTTTGTATATACTCTATATTTAAGTAAGGGAGGTGTGTTGGGGGGGTATGATCTTGAATAGAAAGTGAGCTTTTTGTGGGTAGGGGATGTTTTGTTTTTGTCTCTGTATACTCAGAACCTACTCTAGTATCTAGTTTTGTTTTTGTCTCTGTATACCCAGAACTTAGAACAATATCTGGAACATAGTTGGTGCTTAATAAATGCTTGTAGAATGAGTGAATGAATGAATAACAGAGCATGACCAACCTCCATGATGTCTGTGAAAAAATGATTTGTCTCTTCCCCTAGAGTGTTGATCTATATAGAGTTCTGATTGGCAGGGGGTCAGCCCAGCAAGGGCTCATCCCAGTTATGAAGGGAAATTATGGTATCCCTCCAGAGAATATAAACCCTTTGAAGGCAGGGATTATTTCAAAATAAAAGACGACAACCAAAAGCATGTGATTGCTGACTTTTTATTCCCAGTATCTACCATAGGCATATGGTAATAAGTTAATAAAAGTGCAACATTATTTTTGTGGTTTTCTAAGTTACTATGTGGCTTGAAATTTCTATTTGAGTTTGACACCACTGATCTAATTCTCCTCTCCTTATTTTCAGAACAGGAGATGAAGGATAGTTAAGTTAATGACTTACAAGAAACTCCATTTAATCAACCCTATTACCTCAGTTTCCTTATCTGTAAAAATGAGCTGAAGAAAGAAATGGCAAACCAAGTGTCTTTGCCAAGAATACCCCAAATGGAAAAAAAATAAAATAAATAAAAAATAAAATAAAAAAGAATACCCCAAATGGAATCATGAAGAATTGGACATGACTGGAACAACATTATTGTCTTTTGTTGTTTCATGTATAACTGTCATTTCGGTAGATCGTTTTTATGATCGTCTGACAGTAAAATTGTCTGTCATATGGCACTTTTAATCATTATGTTCTTCAAAAAAAAAATACTTCTGGCTTACAATTAAAGTGGAGACATGTGCTCTTTATAAGACAAAGTGTGTTACAAGTGGAAAAAATGGAGTTTCTTATGTTAGCCTCAGAACCAGAAAGAGCTGGGTTCAAATTGCACCTCTGATGATACTTAACCACTCAATGAACTGGATAAGTCTCTAAGACTAGAGATTATAAAAGAGCATTCATCTGTATTAAAGAGGGAGTTTTCCCACCTGGGAGTTCCCTAAATCAATGAAGTCATGGGTCTAATCTGAAAGGAAATTTCTCATAGTGTCTAGCGCACTGCCTGGTGTTTTGTAGGTGCTTAATAATTGTGGAAATCAATTGGATTGGAACAGCAGCTGCAGCTTCTCTCTGGAGCCCCAGAGCTGAAGATTTCCCGGCTGCGGCTCCTGTTCTTCTAAATCATTTCCCTGAGTGAGGGGCCTCCAACAAATGAGGCAGCACATGGAAGCCCCGCCACCATCATCCTGATCTCCCTGGATCCTCTGCCGAGCCACTGTGTGGGTTTGATTGATCACCAGCTTCTCTGCCTTTTAAATGTCGAACCTCAGAGGCTGCTGCTGTTGCTGCTGGCGAGGATGATAAAACAGATAACCATGGGGTGGGATGGGATTGCTGAGCCTCCCCAACCTATGTCCCCCCTCCCATGCTCTTCCCCCCCCCATTTTCCTTCATCAATCTAAAGACTGGGTATCATTGGATCCTTTCCTTAAAGTCCGATTGTTGTTTCTTTTTCCTAAAAATAATCCTTTCCGGGGTTGGTCCACATGTCTTGCAGTCCCCTGCCTTTCCCTGGCTCCTCTATTCCTTCCCATTTGTCACTGACTTTCAAAAATGAAATTTTCGAATTAAATGCAGAGCTGTAACTAGGGATCCCAGCAGTTAGGGCAACTTCAGCTAGGGGTGGGATTGACAACACATTAATCCGTGATAGCTTGTCCCCATCCTATCCCAATGGGGCCTACTGATCCCTCAGCCCCCTTCCCTGCCATCTTACCCACGGCCCACTTTCCCCCATCTTCCTTCATGGAGACATGAGATACTAGCAGACTGTAAGCCACGGGGACGGTCTCTGAACCACTGCAGAGAGGAAGCTTCCCACTCCCCCCACCCCCACCCAGATGTCAGTCCTGGTACACATCCCAGGTTGCTCTGTCCTAGTTATTTTTCCTAGCTCTGATTAAGTACCTACTTTGACCAGGCCTAATAGGAGAGAATCCTAAGGGCAGGGTCCTTGATCTCAGGGAGCATTCATTGTAGCCAATGTGCACTTACTGTGTGCTAAGCCCTGGGAAGAAACAAAGATTAAAGCAAACAATTCCTGCCCTCATAGACTTTACAGTCTAAATACAGGCGATGCAAAAGAATAAAAACTGAACATAGAGTATTCCTAACCCAGAGATGACTGGCCTGTCTGCCACAGTGGAATCATAATAGCCCATGCTTAAATTGTGTTTTGTGAAAAAGAAAAGGCATTTATTATGTTCTTAATGTTTACCAAGCACTGTGATAAGTGTTAGAGATAAATATGGGGAGGGGAGGGACAGTGCCTGCTCCCAAGGAGCTTATACTCTAATGGGGAGGGGGAAAACATATATAGGAGAGTTCAGCTTCAGGGAAGATAGAAAACCCTAAAGGTCCTTGTTGTTTTTGGTTTTTGCTGAGGCAATTGGGGTTAAGTGACTTGCCCAGGGTCACACAGCTAGGAAGTGTTGTGTCTGAAACCAGATTTGAACTCAGGTCCTCCCGACTTCAGGGCTGGTGCTCTATCCACTGTGCCATCTAGTTGCCCCCCTAGAGGTCCTTAAGGTGCATAGATATTTGCCCCAAAGAGTAAGGGAGGGCTAGAGGGGAACCAGCCATCATCATTGGGAACAGGAGAGTCAGGCCATGAGTTGAAGTAGAGAAAAGATTCTGGCTTTTCTCTAGAAGGGGAAGGGGAAAGGAGATCAACATCTGTCCAAGAGAAGAAAGGGGGAAGAGGGGATTGGCAAGGAAGGAGAAGTTAGAGTGGAGATCCTATTTGTAGTTTACTTGGGCAGGGAGGTAGGGCCTAATGTAGATGGCCCCCTGTGGGGGTGGTGAGTGAAGCAATAGGACCTAGCCCCTCCCCTTCAATATCTCTCCACCTGTTCATACTCACATCTGAATTTGACCATTAGAGCTTCATTCCTTTGGATCTTTGGGAGTACTCGACTAAAATGCAACACCGTCACCACCCACAAGATAAAGCCAAGTGAATGGTCTCAATTAATATTTTGTGAGGATTCTGTGCCAGATCAGCACAGGACACATGCTGGAGGAGGAAGGTAGGGGGTGAAAAAACAGTGTTAGTGGGGAAAATGGGAGCCAATGCAAGTAACCCTTCTCCAGCCTCAAAGGTTCCAATCTGGGGGGAAAGAATCACTTCTGTCAGCTGCCCTAAGGCCCTGAACACTGCCCTTGTGGGAATGAACTGCTGAGTTAGACTGGGCCCCCATCTGAATGTGGGGGGAGTGATAACCAAGCTCATTCTCCCCCATTTATCCGGGAGTCATTGCAAGACTACACTGGCCCTCACAAGCTTGCTCCAATGCAGGCAACTCTGGAGACCCAGCTTGAAACAAAAGGATGCTTTTAGCAGACTGACTGTGAGTAAACTTGACCCTAAGTAAAGAATAAAGCTAATAGCTTTGCTCCCTCCCTAGCCTGATTGCCCTTAGCCTTAGGGTGAACATCCGGGGCAGGACACTCTCTTTACAGAGATTGTATGGAGATCATTGGATTGGAAAGAGCAAGAGTATTTAGAGACCCTCGAGTCCAATGCTTTTTTTTTACTAGGGTAACAAGCCCAGAGAGCTTAAGATACTTATCCAAGGTCACACTCAAAATTAGCAGCAGCAGCAAGATCAAAAACCAGGACTTCTGACCCCAATCCAGTCCCCTTTCCCACACCAAGACTGAGGAAAAAGAGACATCCATTTTCCCTTAGTTGGTTCATCTCTTTTACATGAGGAAAGCACCAACTAAGGGAAATGGATGTCCCTTTTTCCTCAGTCTTGGAACCCCTCCTGGAATGAGGGAAAATTTGTGGGTTATTTAAATGAATAAAATGGTTTGGGTATATATGTGGCTCAGAAGGAAGTCCTAGAGAGGATTTGATGATGGAAAGGCAGAAGAGGTTTTACAAAAATTAAGGTTTATAAATCATTTCTTTCTAGAGGCCTTGAGATTAATGGGGTCAGAGCTCCAAAGTAAGAAGAGCCCTTCGAGATTGCATTCTAATCTTTCAGTATACAGAAGATTAAACCATGGTTCAGACTGGGAAGTGACTTGCCCAACATCACATGGCTAGTTAGTGACAAAGCAAGATTTAGAGCTTAGCTCTCTCAATCCAGAGTTCTTTCTCATTTTCAAACTGCTTTATTGATTTTTTTAAATGTTATCCCTTCCCTGTAACTACTCAAAAGCTTCTCTCTCTCCATCTCTCTCTGTCTCTGTCTCTGTCTCTCTCTCTTTATATATATATATATATGTCTGTGTGTGTCTGTGTATACTCTCTCTCTGACTTTCTGTGTGTGTGTGTGTCTGTCTCTGTCTCTATCCATCTGTTTGTGTGTGTGTCTCTCTCCTCTCTTTCTCTCTCTCTCCTCTCTCTGTCTCTGTTTCTTCTTCTCTTCCTCCTTCTCTCTCTGTCTCTCTGTGTCTCTCTGTCTCTCTATCTCTTTCTCTCTTTTTCTCTCTGTCTTTCTCTCTGTCTCTCTGTCTCTCTCTCTCCTTCTCTCTGTCTCCTCTCTCTCTGTCTCTCTGTCTCTGTCTCTCTGTCTCTCTCTCTTGGTGTGTGTCAAACCAGCATTTTGCCTTTGCCTGACAACACGTGCCCTTTTCTATAGCAAGTAGAAAGTTTTCTTGAACAAGTAGCAGCAACAAATTTTACCATCATGGAGGCAGCATCACATAGTGAGTAGAGGGCTAGACTCTGGATTCAAGAAAGGCTGGGGTCATGTCTTGCCTCACACACTTGTTCTAGTTGGAAATGGACAAATCACTCAATTTCTTGGCTGGAAACTGAGGTCCCTTCCAGTCTACATCTGTCTCTCCACAATCTCCACTGGTAGCTGCATTGGTCAGAAAAGCTGCTGAGGCTTTTCCTTTCTGTTATTGTGGTCAGGATGTCCACTAGTCTCCTACTTGGATGCCCTGTGCTCTGCAGTTGGGGCTGGTCTTCTCCAGGGCTCTGTCCAAGGTGCTGGTAGGAGGGGATATTGTAGGGGTAGGGGAGCCTCTCCAGGGCACTCTGCACATGCTCAAAAAGGAGAAACAAATCTGACATGCTACCGAATCTACAGATCTGGAGGTTTGCCCCATGCCCACCCACACCAGTGAGTCACACCGTGTTAGCAGAAGGGGGCAAGGTTGCCTGTAGCTGATCCCCACTGAGGGGAGAGGCTGTGCCTCAGGCTTCACTTGGTCCCTTTTGCCCATACAGCAGAGATGGAGATCTCTGTTATCATCCAGGGTCCTCATCTTCCCGCCTCCAGGTTATTTCTGGCTGCTTCCATCCCATGGGTTCAGCATCATCTGTTCCTGGCATCTGATCCGAAGCAAGAGACAGGCTAATCCAGGGCTAACTCGCTCCCCAGCAGGTAAAGATCTAACCTCAGCCTCTAATCTGAGCGCACAGCGGTGCTGATGGTGGCAGAGGGGGGAAGAGAGGGAGCGTTACAGTCAGCTCCCAGTTATCCATAAAGATAAAATAGGAGACCACAGAACCAATAATCCCCCCAAAACCATTTACAGTGGGCTTTATTTGGAAGAGGAAAAAAGCACTGCAATTAGCTCCCAGTTATCCATAAAGACAAAGCCCAGGGACCATGGAACAGATCATCCAAACACTTTATCCCATTCTGATGGGAGTGGGAAGGTGACATCCAATTTGATGGCCAGCCTCTGTGAATCCAAAAGTGAGCCTCATCCATTTAGATCTGAAAGAAACCACAGGGGTCATGTAATCCAAGGCCTTCTTTGGCCAAGATGAAGCCAGAGATGAAGTGATTTACCCAGGCTCACTCAATCAGTATCAGAGGCAGGATCTGAAACAAGGTCTTCCTGCCTCTAACTTCTGTTTCTTCTCTACTACACCACACACTGCCTCCTGAGGTTCCCCTTATTCTAGTTCCCCTGTGGAAATGGTCCTATCCACCTAATTTATTCCTTGCTCTGAAACAACTTCCCAAGCAAATATTCCCTTGGGCTTCTTGGGGCTTGACTACTGGGTTATTCTAAGTAGGGTTTTAAAAGGGGGCACACAAAGTGACCCCTGGCTTTAGTGACCATCCTGGGCTTCTTCAATTCATGTCTCACTGATCCTGCTGGGGGATCCTCAGTCTTGGGAGTCAGCCCCAACCTAGCAAGAGACATCATTGGTTAAGTCAAATTCTCTAGTTCTAAAAGAAGCCTTAAAGATTTAGAACTGCAAGAGACCTCAGAGGCATCTAATAAAACACCCTTGTTTTTACAGAGGGGGAAACTTCCCCAAGAACACACAATCAGAAGGAGCAAAGACAGAATTTGAATTCAGATCTATAATTTCAAATTGGCTCTTTCCTCTGGATCTGCACTGACACTTGGTTCCCAAATGAAGGAAAAACAACTTGCTCAAAATTTGAGAAAAATGAAACTTAACCCAGGTGTTCTGAATCTAAGGTCAGCACCCTTCCTTTAAATTAAAAACAAAAAGGGGCAGCTAGGTGGTGCAGTGGATAGAGCATCAGCCTTGAATTCAGATGGACCTGAGTTCAAATCTGGTCTCAGACACTTAACGCTTGCTAGACGTATGACCTGCAAGTCGCTTAACCCAGATTGCCTCAGCAAAAATTAATTAAAAACAAATGTTTTATTAATGATTTATGTTGGATTTTTTACATCATGGTCACATCCCAATAATCTACTTACAAAACAAGTCTTTCTAACAAACAGAATCTTCTATTTCTATATCAATTTCTATATCAATCCACTTCAGTGTTATATCCCACCTCTATGGCAGGTCCATACAGCAACATGTAAGGTCATCTGCACATATCCTGAAAGGCCCACTTGTCCCAAATATTTTTCTTTTCTATAATCTACCTTCGTAGATGAAATCCATTCTTATGATTGGTCACTTCCTCTTTTTGGTGATGACCCTGCATCTCTAGAAGGCTCCTTTTGGGGTGGCTAGGTGCTGCAGTGGATAGAGTACCAGCTCTGAAGTCGGGAGGACCTGAGTTCAAATCTGACCTCAGACAGCTGTGTGACCCTAGGCAAGTCACTTAACCCCAATTGCCTCAGCAAAAATAAATAAATAAAATAAAAATAGAAGGCTCCTTTTGAGACATAAATATGTTACTGGCTGAGCAAAGATTTAGAGTTGGGAAGAATCCCCCTAGCCCAACCCCCTCACTTTACAGAGAAGGAAATTGAAGCTCAGAAAGGTTCTGTGTTTTATAAATAGACAGTAACTGTCTGAAATGGAATTTGAACATGAATCTTCTGGCTCTAAGAGCCTGAAACTTTCCACTATGGCATGTTACCTGGTTAGGACCAATAGCGTCAGCATGGATGAAGTTGTCAGATGAGGTCGCCTGGGGAAAAAAAGAGAACAAGATATTGGGAGAATGTAATACAAAATAGGACCAAGTCTTGATTGGTGAGAAGGAAGGATCCCCTGAAATAATCTCATTATTAGAATTCACAGTTTATTTTCTTTGGGTCAGAACAAGTTACCATCTTTTGCATAATTATAACTGTGAATACTTTGAATTTAAATAAGATAATTGGGACCTACTTGTATGTGAGCATTCACTGAAAGTTAAAGGGGGAGGCAGCTAGATGGCCAGGGCTCTATCCACTGGCCCTGAAGTCAGGAGGACCTGAGTTCAAATGCAGCCTCAGACACTTAATACTTCCTAGCTATGTGACCCTGAGCAAGTCACTTAACCCTAATTGCCTTAGCAAAAAGAAGAAGAAGAAGAAGAAGAAAAAAGAAAAAAGTTAAAGGGGCAGATCAGGAAAATGGGACATTGCCCAGGAAGATACAAGTCTGAGTGACTCACCATTATTGGGTAATTGAAGTGAAAAGGAATGGGGAAAAAGAAGTGATGACAGGAGGGAACAGGTAAATGGTAACTAAAGACAAATTCTTTGCTTCAGGTTGAGGAAGACTGAGTTGGCCCCTGAACTCTTCTACCATTTATTATGTGCTTATTATACACAAGGCACTGGAAGTACAAAGAGCAAAATGAAAAGGTTCTTATCTTCTTGAGAAGCTCCCATTTCACTGAGTGGATTACAACATTTACCAAATACATTGACTAAAAGGCAATCTGCAGATGTTAGAAAGGATAGTGAACTTGCCTCATCGAAGACAAAGAAAGACAGAAAGGCAATAAAAATACACTAATCATTGGCAGATCTGGTCTTGCCTGGTCCCTTGAAACAACATCCTATCAATGACTGATGAGTCAGAGTGTGCTAGAAAGATCCCTGTAGACAAATAACCTTCATTTGAATATTGACCCTGCTGCTTGCTATCTATGTGACCATGGACAGCTCTCTGAAACTCAGCGTCCTCTGCAAAATGAGTTCGTCTATCTAGATGATCCAAGTAGAGATGAATGTCTTCTGACTTGTTCTTCTGTTCAGTGAATGGTTCCTCACTGGGCTGGCTCTTTCTGCTGGCCATTTCTGAGCAGGTCCCTTTGTTGAAAGTTGTGTTTCAAAGTAGCTCCTTGTGCCTGTTCTGCTGAAGATTTCCATTACCTCTAGATCTTGCTCTGTCACTAACTAGCTTTTTGATCCTTTCGCAGGCCATTTTCAAGTCTAAGTCATAGTATCATCCTCTGTAAATTGAAAGGACAGAATTCAGTCTCTAAGATTCCAATCCCTGCATCCAGGTGTCTTCCAGTTGCTGCCGACCTCTTTTCTTTATCTGTTCTCTACCTCCCCCCCAAAAAAAAACGATGATTAAAAGACCCATTAAGCCATAACAGAAACTTAAGTGCTTATTAATATTATTGATTGATTGACACCCTAAGACTCATGATTATAGAGAAAAATGGGGCTCAGAGACAATCACCCTTCTTTGCTTTGCCCTCCCATTCTCATTGAGAATCTGTGATAAAAAAGCCAGGGTGGTGGATGGGGGAGGAAAGAGCAGTCAACCAAGAATTAAGGCCATAGGTTCTATTGTGGTACAGGAGATCCAAATCCTATCTCTTGTGCTTGATATCTATATTTTCTATAAGTCCCTAAAATTCCCTGGGCCTGTTTCTTCATCTATAACATGATGAGGCCATGTGGAGTTGGTGAATAAAATGCCAGAACTAGGATCAGGAAAACCCAAAATCAAATCCTGCCTCACACATTTATTAGCTGTATTACCCTGGACCTCTCTGGCCTTCATCTCCTCATCTGTAATATGAGAGAGCTCCAAATCTCTAGGCTCAGAGACCACACCCTCAAGGGGCTTACATTCTAATCAACAATACCTTAAAGTGAAAGAGAGGGAGGAGAATCAGGAAAATAGGGAGAGCTGGGAAGGAGCAGGCAGGAAGGGAGTCAGATGCTCCTGAAAGGCTGCTGGGAGGCCAAGAAGAATGAGCACTGAGAGTCGGCCCAAGATGGTGGTGACGGGATCATCAATGACCTTGGAGAGAGCCTTCTCAGAGGGACAGATGAGATGAGACTTGGTAAATAGCAAAGCACTTTACAAATGCTAGCTACTTTATAATTTATTATATTTCTACATTTTCATTATGCTGAGCTGACATTATATAATAGATTTAGTGATATAGCCTCCTCTGTCATAGAAAAGTCATTTTTGTGACTATTTGAGGACTAATCTCCTTAAACATTCCTGGAAATGAGAAATCCAATTTTGTGAGTCTGTCCTGCCCTGTGGGAGTCTGAGCTGCCCTCCTCCTCACTGCAACCATTCATTGCCCTCCCCACTCAAACCTTGGATTGTCTTTAGAAGGAGCTCAATATCTCCTCCCTTTCCCAATTCCATTCTCTTTTCTCCTTAAATCATTGGGACCTGGGAACATGGAAGCCACAGTTCCAGGCCTTGAGGAGCTATTCCCCAAAGATCAATAAGCTGCTAATTCCCCTCCAAAAAAGGAAAGAACAACCTGACCTTGGAGTTGGGAAGAATTCAGTTCAAGTTTTCCCTCTGATATTTACTAGTGGTGACCCTGAGTTACTCACAGTATCTTTGCACCTCAGTTTCCCCTTCTATAAAATGGGGGGGTAGTGGTAGCTTCCTTCCAGGGCTTTAGGGGGCTCCAATAAGAAGTATTTGGAAACCTTAAAGCATTACACAAATATCAGTTATTGTGACTGCAAAGTTAAGTACAATGCAGAACTCACCGTTAGGACTTCGGACTTGGAATATTACATAAAAATACTATTAGATTTAAGAGATGTTACTTAGTTTCTAAACTGCTTTTATTTCATTTTCTTATAATAAAGGACAGAGATGGGCCTGCTAGGAGACAAAGGGAATTTTAAATGATAACAAGAAAAAGAAGTTGGTTTTAAGCAGTATATAGAGGTAATGGTAAAGAATGGTCCTATGGAAGTGTGGAAATATGCATACATATATTCGATTTGTCAAGTATTTTAACATAATTAACATGTAGTGGATTTCCTGCCATCTGAGAGGAGGGGTGGAGTCTGGGGGGGGGATTTGTAACGGAAAGCTTTGTAAGGGTCAATGTTGAAGAATTACCCATAAATATATTTTGCAAATAAAAAGCTTTAATAAAGAAAAAAAAGAGAATGGTCATATGGGGATTGCCTGCTTTGGGAAAATCAGTGGTGGACAGATAATTGGGGGCAGGTATCAAATATTACAAAATATTGCAAAACATGATGACCCTTCCCTCTTTTGACAAAGGGATTTAGGAGAAGTCAGAGCAGAAGCACACAGGAGGAAAATCCAGGATACCTGAGCTCCAGTGCTGCTTCTGATATCAGCAAGATATCCCCACGTTACATATCTCTGTGTGCATGTATATACGTGTGTGTATATAAACACATATTTATTGTGTGGTTATATATTTGTATATTGTTATATGTGTGTATATAATGTATGTAGATCTAGATATAATGTGGCTAAATTCTTATTTACATGTTACATATGTAATATATTATTTTGTGTTATTTTATTTTACAGGTAGCTAGGTGGCACAATGGATAAAATGTCTGACCTGAATTCAAATCCATCCTTAGACTTATGACCCCTAGAAAACTTGCTTACCCCTGTTTGCCTCAGTTTCCTCATCTGTAAAATGAGCTGCAGAAGGAAATGGCAAGCTACTCCAGTGTCTTTGCCTAGAAAACCCCCAAAGGGGTCATAAAGACGTAACTGAAACAATTGAGCAACAACAAAAATTTATTACGCATTGTGTATATATGTATGTATATAGATATTTCCAGCTCTATTTTCTCTCTCTCTCCTGAACTTTAATCACACACTGTATAAGTCTCCCCTGCCCCATCAAGTAGGGATTATTTCATTCATTGTGTGGGTACCTCCAGTACCTAGCACAGTGCCTGGAACAAAGTAGATTTTTAATAAATAGTGATTGAAAAATAAACAAATACTGATTAATTGATGAAACACCAGCTCCCTGCTGGACATTTCAAATTAGATATTTCATTATAGGCATCTCAAATTTATATCCAAAACAAAACTCATTATGTTCCACCACCACCCAAAAAAAAAATATCCACCCCTCTTCTTGACTTCCCTATTCCCGTCAAGGGCACTAACAATCCTGCCAGTCCCTCAGAGCCACAATTTCAGTGTTAATTCTTAACTTCTTACTCTCACCTTCCAGATCCAACTAATGGCAAAAATTACCATTTCTCTCTTTACAACATCCTCTCCAATACATTCACTTCTCTCTTCTTCCACAGACACCACCTTAATGGCTTAAAGGTCCTGGTTACTTCTTGCTTGGACTATTGCAACAGTTTCTCAATTGATCTCCCTTTCTTATTTCAATTTATCCTCTAGGCAGTGACCAAAGAGATTTTCCTAAAGCACAAGCTCCCTACTCAATAAAGTCCCCATCGTCTGTGGGATCAAATACATCACTTCTGTTTGTCATTTAAAGCTCTTTATATTCTGGCTCCTTCCAAGTCTTTTCACACAGTATTCCCTTCCATGAACTCTATACTGCAATCATAATGGCCTACACCCCTCATACATGACATCCCATCTCCCATCTGCCTCTGCACCGGCTGTCTGAAACACCTGCAATGTGTTCCCTTCTCACCTTGATCTCAAGTTTATGATGGAAGCCTTCTTCTACCCAGCCCTGTTCAGCCCCCATCCTCTCCCACCCTACTGTTCTCCCCTCTAAGGTTACCTGGTATCTAGTTTGTGTGAATCACATATATTTGCATATGGATATAATTTTATTATAATTATATAATATATGCATACATTGTGTGGATAGATAAGTAGATACATACACACATTTTCTTCTCCTCCCACTGGAATATAAACTCTATCAGAGCAGGAATTTCTTTTGCTTTTTTTTGAATCCCTAATAATTTGCATACAGCAAGTATTTAATAAGTGCTTATTGGTTGACAGCTGATTGACTCTGGTCAAGTGACTGCACCTCTCTTAAGACTGTCTCTCCATCCATAAAATGGGGACTGTAGTACATGTATTATCTACCTGCAGGCCTTGTGGGTGCATTAATCTAATTTTTAACAGGTAGATGGCAAGTTTCCTTGCTTCTCCCAGTCTCTGATAGCAGATGATAACCCAACTGTTAGCTTTTCAAAAGTATTGGGATCTTTCAGGAAAAGGACTGACTATAGACTCTTTTTCCAGTATCCTCATGACTTAGAGCAAGCCTGAGCCCACAGCAGACATTTTACAACAAACACTTGTGGAGCTTGAGCAGAGATTTCAGGTTGTATCTCCCACCCTACCCTTAATACAATGAAATTTCTATTGTGAATTGATGGAGGAGGAGGGAGAGAGAATCGAGAGACGATTTGTGTCCCATGATCTGGCACCAGGAGACAATCCCTCACAAATTTGACGTGTGGTTGCTCTGTAAGTATGATAAACTGGTGGTCAACAGAAAGAACAAATGTGACTTCACAAATCAGATAGTCAGGCCCCAGACGCCCAGCTGCTATGGAGCTAAACCAATGATGCATTCGAAACACTGCATATTGAGCTTTCTCTGCAGCCCCTCAGATCTGCCAGATGTCATGAAGCCTGTAGAAATGGCAGCAATGAGCAAGTTATGAAGTAAGGAGCCAAGTCCCACCTTCTAACACAATAGTCACCTTCTAACACAATTTAAAATGTTGCTGTCAGGCTGTTAGGAAAGAAGAAAGATAGAGAGAAAAGAAGGAAGGAAGGAAGGAAGGAAGGAAGGAAGGAAGGAAGGAAGGAAGGAAGGAAGGAAGGAAGGAAGGA
>JAJPUD010001443.1:370886-406523 GCA_023553655.1 Myrmecobius fasciatus
GGGGGGGGCCAGAGCTGCCTGCATGACACTCCGGCGGGGAGAAAAGACCACCATCAGCATTCAGGAGCATATGGCCATTGACGTGTGCCCGGGTCCCATCAAGCCCATCAAACAAATCTCCGACTACTTCCCCCGCTTCCCCCGGGGGCTCCCGACGGCAGTCAGCCGCACCGGCTCCCTGCAGGCCGAGGGCAGCCAAGCCTCGGTCAGCCCCTCC
This sequence comes from Myrmecobius fasciatus, assembly GCA_023553655.1. Classification (NCBI taxonomy): domain Eukaryota; kingdom Metazoa; phylum Chordata; class Mammalia; order Dasyuromorphia; family Myrmecobiidae; genus Myrmecobius; species Myrmecobius fasciatus. Next base: position 371,104 of record JAJPUD010001443.1, read on the forward strand.
GACCCCTCCAGGGACGACGACGAGGATGTGGACCAGCTGTTTGGTGCCTACGGCCCCAGCCCCAGCCGCCAGCGGCAGCCCCCGGCCCAGCCCCAGCCCCAGCCCTCGGCGGGCGGCAGCGGCGGCGCCAGCAAGCCCGACGAAGACCTGGACGGGGAGGGCTACGACTCCGATGACTGCAGTAAGTTCCCCCAAGTATTGGACTTTTCTTCTCTGCTTTCTCCCATCCCCCGCCCCCGCCAGCACACACACACACACACACACACACGCACAAATATACACACATACAAAAACGCACACGCACACACAAAAACACACAAATACACACAAATCACACTCTCCCCGGTTCTCCACCCTACATACAACAAACCTTCTCCCCTACCAGACAACACACAGGACGCTCACACCTCCAGTGCTCTCCCCTTTCCCCCCATAACTCATACCACTGCTCCCCTGCTCCCCACCCCAACCCCCACCCCCACGAACGCTGTCCTCTTGCTATCCACATCACACAGAACAGACACTCCCCCCTGATTCCTTACAACATACACACAACATTCAACGCACAACAAAGGGAAAGCCCTTTGCCCAGCCCCTCCCCACAAACAACACACAATACACTCTCCCTTCCTCTTCTCACACACACACATTTCGCCTTTGCTCACATACACACAACCAGACTCTCTTCCTTTACCCCCAACACACACACACACACGCACACACACTCACTCACTCACTCACTCCCCCTTTTGCTTCTCACCCTACAAAACCAGACACCCTCCCTTTGCCTCCCCAACACCCATACCTCCCCAAACCCCCTTCCCTTTGTTCCCCTCCCTGCCCTCGGTGTGACTGGGGCTGAGCCAGCAGGCCCCCTTCCCTGTCTCTTGCCCTTCCTGCCTCCTGGGTGCAGGGACTCGGAGGCTGGAAGTTCAGGAGGCGTCCCCAAGGGATGGCTCCAGCTTCTCGATTACCCCGGACCCTTCCCCACGCTGCCGGTCCCCGGCCGCGGAGCCTCTCTCCGCCCCTGGGCCCCAGCCTTCAGTCCCAGGATATCGGGCACGGAACAGACTGGCGATGTCTCCCCCTGGCAGGGCGATGCTGCCATCCGGGGAGACACCAGTTGCTGAACACACCCGGCCCGGCTGCCCTAGGCAAGCAGAGCATTGTCCCTCCCAGACCCGGGGACTCAACGGAGGGGGAGGGGGAGAGAAAAGCCGAGGGAGCTGGGGAGGAGGGGGGAGAGGACCCTCGGCGACTTAGATCATTTATCACTCGTGTGGCTGGCGGAGCCGGGCTGCCCGCCGGGGCAGGCAGCAGGAAACCTGGGCGTATTTGCCCTTTCAAAAAACCTTTTATGTCTGTCTGTCTCTCTCTCTCCCCCCCCCCCTTCTCTGGGGCCTCTCTTTCCCGGGAAAATGTCTGTGGGCTTGTTAGCCTACAGTCCCTGATGGCCCTTCCTCCTCCTTCCTCCCTACCCCACCCCCGTTCACCTGTTACGCCTTTGCTTCCAAAGGGTGGAGAGCTGCTCTTCTTCTCCCCCCCCCCTTCCATTTTTCACCGCGACATCTTCCCCTCCTCCCCGCACCCCTTCTTGGAAAAGGCGTCAACAGAGGCAGGGCTGGGCTGGGGGGCTCACTCAATGGCCAGTACATTGGGGTTGTGAATTAAGTCTCCCCATGGCCTCTGAGGTTAGCCAGTGGAAAGTGGGGAAGGGGGATGGGACTTCCTCTTTCCCCACCCCAAGGGCCGATGGGGACAATGGAGGCCGAGAGAGGATCCAGGCAAAGTTGCTCCAGATCCCAAGATCTGGACCCTTCTGGCTTTTACTCAGTTTGGGGAGCTCTGGGGAAGCTGCCCCCCACCCTGGAAAAGTCTGCTTTTGTTATACTTGGCAGTGAGATCCCTGACACCTGACCCTCAGGCTTGGAAGGAAGGGGAGGGAGGAGGGAGGAAATAAACACCCTTTTCTCAGAATTTTACAAGAATAGGACAGTCCAGGCCTGGAGGCAGAGGCCTGACTGGTACTGGTGGTCCTTAGGGTCTCCAGCTTCTAAAAGGGAGGCAGTGCTTTCTGGTGGGGACTTGAAGTGCTGGGTTTAATTTCAAGATCTGGATTTTCAAGACCTTGGATTCACTTCTCTTAAGTCTTTTGATCCTTCCTTCTGGCTGTGTGACTTTGCATAGGCTCCCTAAGCCTTGACACAAATTTTGTAAAAACCATCCATTGGCCTGAATGGTTTTCCAGGTCCCTTTTAGACCTACATCCTTCCCGTCCAGTGCCTTTACTAAAGACAGTCATGGCAATCGGAGGAGCCTGGCCCAGAACAGACCGAGAGATGTGATCCCATGGGAAGCACAACCCAATAGTTGCCAGGATCATCTATTCTGAAGGGTGAGAAGGAGGCAGGAAGGAGGGGGGAAAGGGGGAGCAAAGCATTGAGAATTAAAGGATCATAAGGCTCTTGTAGCCCAACCCCATCATTTGATAGATCTCCCTTAGAAGATAGTAAATTTGCCTAGGGAAATTAGGAGGAATCCTCAAATCTGCATTTCCTAGACTCCCCTAAGCAAAGATGGTCCTGGAAATGATGAAGTTTTTCTGGGTAGTTTGATACAAAGAGCTGGATGTTGGAACAAAGAATGGAGGTCTTCTCATCCCAATTCCTCAGACTTTACATTTTAACAGCATCTAAACCAAAGGACATCTCATATTGCAGAAGTGGAAACTGAGACATCACAAAGACAGCAAATAGCAGAACTGGTATTCAGACCTCCATCTAGAACTCCAATCTAGAATTCCAAAATCCAGAATTCTTTGCACTACTCCAGGATGCCATTGTGAGATCGGAAAAAGTCCAATCTGGTTAGTAATTTTAGGTTCAGAAGGGGCATCCGTACTTTGGGCAGGACTAGAGCAGAATTGTCTCCTTGCCTTAGCTAGCATTTAAGCCAGTGCTGTCAACACACTCAGGAAAGCCAGTCTGGGGCTCACCCCATTCCTTCTCCAGCCAAAATTAGCAAGGAATTGCCTCTGGGAGTCAATGGCACTGGTTCCTAAGAATTACCAGATTCAGATCAATTGCTACATCTTTTATGATATTACCCCCCACACACAACCAACTTGCTAGTGTCCTGCTCCCCAACCCTGAAAGTTGTGTTTGCTTTGGATAATTTTTCCATGTACTTGTTTAGATTCATGGAGTTTCCTTCCAAGAGAAAGTAAGCTTCTTGAAGGCAAGAATTATTTCTTTTTTTTTTCTTTTTCTTCCCAGTCTTTTTACAGTACCTGGCACATAATAAGTATTTCATTAATGCTTTCTGATTGATTGATTAGTCCTGCAAAAACTAAGAGCTCTTATCAATGGCTAAAGGAGATGAGAAAGTATTATGTTTCCCATTTCCAATTCTATTCCTGCTTCGTGAGTCAAGAAAGGACAGGGATGGGAGTCAAAGCACAAGAACAGTAAGATTTCTCACTTAGATCAGGACCAGAAGCTAACATTCTCTACCCTGAGTTAAATGGCTAGAAGCTTACTTCTTTCCTGGAGTATTCAGGAAACCTCGGGTTTATTGAGTTTTTTTTTTTTAATGCTTAAGTTCTAAAGGCGGTACTATTTCCCCCAAACCCAACTCTCTTCTCAACTCTGTTGTTGTTCCTTCAGCAACACTTCCTCACTTATTTGCAATGTAGCTTACACTGATAGGTACTAAGGGAGTCAAGAAGAAAAAGGCTTGGAAGCATGAGTTGTAGCCTTGGTTCTGCTGTAATAAGCTGTGTATTCCAGCATCTTCCTCACAGTTTATAACTAGTCCAGGGGCAATGGGATTTTGTTCCAAGGCATCTTATGGGAGAAGTCCCCTTTTCCCCAGGGTCCATTCTCCTAGAGTCTACTTCCTTTTCACCACCCCAAAACCCAGAAAGCTCCTCCTGGCTAGACCAACTGCTGATCCAAATGAAATTGACATTTCTGGTCCTAGACCCTGGAGAGCGCTTCTCAGCTAATTTGCCCCAGATGAAATAATTCCTAATTACAGCTCAATTTTCCTATCTGTAAAAAGAGAGAGAGAGAGAGAAAGAGAGAGAGAGAGAGAGAGAGAGAGAGAGAGAGAGAGAGAGAGAGAGAATTCAGGCAGATGGTCCCTAAAGTCTGCCCCATCTCTCACAATCTAAGATCATCTCTGTCAAGGACTGAGAAAGGGACCTTGGAGGCCTCTGTCTAGTACATTTTGCAGAAGAGGAAATCTCAATGCAGGGTGGTTGAGTGATATGTCCCAAGTCACACAAATAGTAAGCACGATACCCAGCTCATAGCAGGAGCTTAATAAATGTTTGTTGATCAAGTAGCAGCGTGGGGATTTGAATGGCAGTCTTTTCCTTCCAGAGAGTTCCCTATACCACAGATGCAAGAAAATTTCCTCAGCAGTACATCAGAGAGGGGATTTGTGTCCTACACTGTGGCAATAGGAAAGATGTCCCAAGGCAGAATGCGCTGAAGCATAAAGCCTGCACACAGTCAGTGCTCAATCAGTGCTTATTGATTTGATTGGGAAATCAAATAAGTAACAATTATAAATTTACCATGGTGTTATCATAGACCTTGTGTGCCCCATCTACCCCCAGGCCAAATAAATAACAAGGGAGGGAGTTTGTCAATGAGATAACTGAAATTCTACAACCTAGCAAACATTTATTGAGCACCTACTATATGCCAAACACTGTGCTGGGTTACAAACAGGAAAGAAAAATTTTCTGTCCTCAAGAAAAGGGAAAATTGTGCTGGCCCTTCAGAAAGTCAGAAGGGCCTGTGTCTGAATCCCAGCTAACTATGTGACTCTAGGCAGGTCATAGAACTCCTTTCTATGTCGCTTCCCTTACCTATAAAATAGGGATGATCATAATGTCTTGGATTTATGAGACTTAACTATGAAAGAGTAGGGGGACCTAAATTTGAATCCCATCTCTGTGACTTCCTGTTGGTGTGATCTTGCACCAGTCCCCTACCTTCTCTTGGCCTCAGTTTCCCCAGTTGTAAAATAGAGAGGGGATTTGGTCTCAGTAGTCTCTAAAGTCCCTTCCAGCTCTAAATCTAAGTCACTGACCCTCTCTGGGTCTCAGTTTCTTCAGCTGTAAAAGGAGACAGTTGTTTTATCCAGAGAGAGGCCTATGGACCACAATATAGAATTTTAATGCTTTCTGTGGATGTTGGCTTGCATTTTGTTTTCCTTCTTGGGTTGTTTTTTTTTTCTATATCCGATTTTTCTTGTGTGGAAAGATAACTATAGATATGTAAACACATATTGGATTTATCATATATTTTAACATATTTAACATGTATTAGACTACCTGCCATCTAGGGGAGGGGATGGGGGAAGGAGGGAAAAATTTGGAACAGAAAATTTTGCAAAGGTCAATGTAGAAAAATTACTCATATGTTCTGTAAATAAAAATCTAATAAAAAATAAATCATGAAAAAAATAACCTAAAAAAAGGAGACAGTTGTTTTAGTTGCCTTCTATGCTTTCTACCAATTCTAAATCTCACATCCTCTGGGTGAAAAATGTTTTGTAATCCTGATATAAAATGTCAGTTATCTTTATTTTTGATAAGGAGCTTTTTGGAGCACTAAAGTGTTATGATATGTAGTTTTGGAAGTACAAGATCAAGATAGTTTGAGGAGAGAGAAAGAGACAGCACCTGGAATCAGGAAAGGCTTCCTGTAGGAGGTGATGCTTTGAGCTGAATCTTGAAGAAAAATCATGTGACACAACAGGGAAGAGATGGGTCTGATTATGCCCCCTGTGCCAACCCACAGGACCACTCACCCACAGGCTCATAATTATGCTCCGGGTCAGCAGGAGAATGGCAAATTCAGTCCAAGAAAACCCATCTCCTGCCCTGGTCATCCAGGCTGAGTGAAATGCCTGTTCCTACTGGGTGTCCCATGCCCCGGCCTGGCCCTACCTCATCCACTCCAACAACCAGTTTCTGGAGTCTAAGCTGGGATAATTCAGACCAGATGGCTCATGGCAGCTTTAGCCAGATTTATGCTATTTGCTGCCCTAATTATTGGATTATCTTTGTTCTGATAAAAGAAAATTAGGGCGTCTGCTCTCTCTGAGACACAGGGCAAAGAAGTGAGGTCTATTTACATTCTTTTGGGTTTTTATTTGATTTTTCTCTTCTAATTCCTGTCCTTGGGAATAGTCATCTCAAGCCACGAGCACAAAACACAAGAACTGGATATAAATCAAAGAAATCCAGAGTGATGGAGAGGAGGAAAACCACTGTTAGAACCAGCCCCCCACATTCACCCCCACTGCCATGCCTTCAACATCCCTCAGCCCCTTAGTGCCAGACATCGGTAGTCATTTCTGGTTAGTCCCAGCATTCTTTCCTTGATGACATCATTATTTCATCCATATCTCTCACTTATTTAGATCTCTTATTTCAATGAGATTGCTCTCTTCTCTCAGAAAAAGGTAAGCTAAAGAGCTTGGCAGTTTCTTCTTTGGCTCAATTCACACTTTGGTCTTAAGCTTAGGGATAACAAAGGTTTGTGCAAAGTCCAGACATGATCCAGTTCTGGTTCGGGAGTGAAGGCTGGATAATGTGGACATCGGCCCGTGTCATCAGTAAGTCATACGAATGGGCATATGGGGAACTCACTTAGAATTTTAGTGAAAAATGACAACTGTCCAAACACAACTTCCCTGACCATCCATCCATCCATCCTCCTCCCACCCCAAAAAGAGGCTCTTTTGCCAGATATTCTCCTAGCACAGAGGAAGAGCTTTGGATGGAGATCCAGATTTTACTTCAAGCTCTGCAACTGAGCAAGTAACTTCCCCTCTTAGAGCTCAGTTTGCTCCTCTGCAAGATGAGGGGGTGGGACTAGCTGAGCTCCAACTGGCCTCCTCACCCTTTGCGTTTCAATTACTTTCAAGGCTAAAAATTTTTCATGGAAATTCTAAACTAACTCCAAATGCAGGATGCTAAAATCCAAATCCTGGCTGATGTCAACATTGCTGGTTGTTTTTTTCCTTCTTAGCCAGTCCAGGAGAACAATGAATCTTGTCAGTGGTTCCTTTGCTCTCACTGAATGAGCACCTGCCTTCTCTAAAAGTCTGCAGTGATGGCTGATAGCACCCTAGCTTCCATTTTTCACCAAACTCCTCTTGCTCATTCTTTAAAAGACCAAAACATTCATCAGACCTTGGTGTTGAGCAGGACCATATGGGGTGAGTTATTTTGAGACAAAGGGCACCATTTCTGTTGCTAAGATCAGGCTAGTGCCATTCCCTTTTTAAATTCAATTCAACTCTTATTGTTGGGCTAAGGGAGAATTCTTGTTGCTCTGCCTCAACACAAGAGAGCAAATTATTAGTGATCCTTATTTTCACCTGTTCCTTCTTAAGAAACTTCAGTTCGGGGAAACTGAGTGGATGCTCATCAGTTGGGGAATGGCTGAATAAGTTCTGGTATATGAATATGATGGAATATTATTGTTCCATAGGAAACAATCAGTAGGATGATTTCAGAAAGACCTAGAGAAACTTACATGAACTGAACAGAAGCAGGAGAACATTGTACACGGCAATAGCAAGATTATATGATGATTATTTTTTTTGCTGAGGCAATTGGGGTTAAGTGACTTGCCCAGAGTCACACAGCTAGGAAGTGTTAAGTGTCTGAGGCCAGATTTGAACTTGGGTCCTCCTGACTTCAGGACTGATGCTCTATCCCCTGGGCCCCCTAGCTGCCCATGATGATTAATTCTGATGGATGTGGCTCTTTAACAATGAGGTGAATCCATCCAATTCCAATAGACTCGTGACAGAGAGAGCCATCTACATCCAGAGGAAGGACTATGGGGGCAGAATGTGGATCACAACATAGTTTTTTCTCCTTTAAAAAAGAAAGAAAGAAACTTCAGTACAGGCCAAAGGCAAACTTACAAACCAGCAAATAAACCAACTTAAGTAAAAACATTTGTTACATCCTACTATGTGCTGGGAACTGAAATATAAGACATCAAGAAACATTCTCTGCCTTCAAGCAAATTACATTATATCGGGAAACACTTTTATGCAGATAAATAAATGCAATATAATTTGAAGAGGAAGAAAGCATTAGCAATTAGAGTTTCCCATAGAAGGTAACCCCTTAGTTGAATTTTGAAAAACACTAAGGATTCTAAAAGACAGAGATGATAAGAGAGTATATTTCATGTATGCAGCTGGAAGATGTTATGCCGAAATTGTTGAATAGGAAGAAGGTTAATATGAAGGGGAATAATGTGATATGTCTGGAAAGGTGGGCTAGATTGTGAAGGGCTTTAAATGCCAAGCTGATTAGTTTGCATTTTAACCTAGATTCACTGCTCGTGAGCCATTGACAATTCTTGATCAGGACTGTGATTTGGACAGATTTGATATTCCTGAGGAAGATTATTTTGGCAGCTGTGTGGAAGATAGATCGGAGAGATTTTGGCTTCTTTATCTATTAAATGAAGGAATTGGACTAGATAATCTCTGAGCTTCGTCCCATCTCTAAATCTCGTGAAACGGATCCTTTATCTGGGAAGGGGCGTCTGAGCGACCAAAATAAACATTGCAAAGGTCAGGTACGAAAACTCGTACACTTATGAAATAAGCATCTGCTGCTCTCTTACTCATGGGAGAATTCCTCAGGTCCTACTAACTCTTAGTTTGGAGACATTTTTCATAATCATGAAAATCTGGTCTTCCCCAGTTTCCAGCAGATTAAAAGCAGCAAATTGAAAGTGGGGAAGAGTTACTGCAGGAGTCAGTCACAGTAAGAATAGCAAGAAATAACTGCAGACACTAAGGAAGGGAGATAGAAAAGCTATTTTTTAAAAAAGAGAGACATGAGGATTAAAAAAACATAGTAACCCGGGGTCATTTTGTGTTGGGGCAATCAGCCCTGTGCTCCTCAATAGACACTGAGGGCATCACTCCATTACAAACCAGGACAATAATGTTCCTAATTCTGGCCTTTTGTGTCCAGTAGCCCTAGTTTAAGAAAGAAAAGGTACCTGCAATGCTTTTTAGAAGGATTTCCATCTGAAAAGATTAAGATTTAAGGGTAATATTTTGGAGCAAACCTTAGCTGTTTGGAAAGTAAGTTTGCTTGTGTAAAAAGATTCCCTTAATGCCCAGCAATAAAGGAAGCATCTATTATTGAGCGATACCAGTTGTTGTTGCTGCTGAGTCTTATCTCACTCTCCATGACCCCATTTGGGGTTTTCTTGGCAAAGATAGTGGAGTAGCTCATTTTACAGATGGAGAAACTGAGGCAAACAGGGTTAAATGACTTGCCCGGGGTCACACAACTAGTAAGTGCCTGAGTCAAATTTGAATTCAGAGATGTGTTTTCCTGACTTACCTGGAGGTTCTATCCATTTCACCACCTAGCTGCCCCTAAAGCATCAATTAGGAAGGAATAAAAGAACTGCCTTGCTGCACTGGGGAGCCAAGTTAAAACTCTTGTTCAGGATTCAAACATAGGCAAGGAAACTCCAATGGATTTCCTTCCAGTCCCCCACCTTAACCACTTAGCCACAATGAAGGAAGAATAATCCAGTTGAAACTGGATAACATGAATTTATAATGTAGCCAGTTAGGACAGGTGTAGGCTATTAGGTACAATAGCTTTTGCATTGGAGGAGAATCTAATGGTAGGGATTATTCAGGGATGAGATCTGGTAAGGGACAAATGGAGAGAGAACAAGAAGGCAAAGGATACTAAGCTAAGAGGCAGAGGATCCAAGTGCCAAGGACAGGGTGAAGCTGAAATGGCTGGGTTAAGGCTAGAGAGACAGGAAAGTGACGTGAGAACAGAGACAATGGTCCTAGCAGAGAGGTGACAGGCTGAATTTGCAGAATGAGACCCGTGTTTGGGCATGGTTAATGTAGTCATTTGTCTTGGTTTATTGTGCATATTTCTTACAAAGATTATTTTTCTTTTTCCCCCAGTGGTGGGAAGAGAAAAATGCTTGTTTATTGAAAAAAAAATCAATTTTAGAAATAAAGTCTGTGGCCACAGAACAGACTTGGGTCAGTAGAGACCTCCTGGTTCTTTGAACATAATGCTACATTCCCATTCCTGAATCAGGATAGCCTGTGGTACTCATTCGCCAACTGGCTCTCTCAGTCATTCATTCAGGAAGCAACAGAGCACTTATTAAGGGCTTACTTTGGCCCTATTTAGGGCAGCTGGATGGTGCAGTGGATAGTGTGCTGGGCTTGCAATCAGGAAGCTGAGTTCAAATCCAGCCTTAGACAGCAGCTTGTGTGACCCTGGGTAAGTCACTTAACCATGTTTGCCTCAGTTTTCTCATTTGTAAAATGAACTGGAGAAGGAAATAGCAAATGGACTCACAAAGAGTTGGACATGACTGAAAAATGACAAGAATTCTCTCTTTATATTATATGCATATATGTATAATATACATATATAATATTATAGACACACATATATATAGTTGGACATGACTGGAAAATGACAACAAGAATTCTCTCTCTCTCTCTCTCTCTCTCTCTCTCTCAAACATATGCATATATATGTATATATAATATTATACATATATATAATATTATACATTTATATATATAGTTGGATATGACTGGAAAATGACAACAAAAATTCTCTCTATATATATAATATATTATATGCATATATATATATTATATGTATATGTATAACATTATACATATACATACTATATATCATAATATATTATATAAACATACTATACTTTATTATATTATATTGTGTTATATTTTATATTATATATGCACATACTATATAAAATTTATATATGTTGTATATATGCATGTATGTATTTACATACATCTATATGGAGATATAACTCATTAGATAAATATATAATGTCACCAGATAGAGACATCATGTTTAATTTTGGTTCTTTTTTTTCTGTTTCTTATTTCCCATTTATCCTGTCCATAGCCTGCTTTGAATATATTTGTTTGTATGTTGTCTAGCTTATTAGATTGTAAACTCCTTGAGGGCAGGAACTGTTCTTTGCCTTTTTTTTATCCCCAACACTTAGCAAAATGCCTGACATGTAGTAGGCACTCAGTGAATGTTGATTGGTAATGATATCGAGAGTGGGGAGGACACTAGTAACAGGAAGGAACAGAAGAGGTCCCGTATATGAGATGGGACTTGAACAGAGTTTTGAAGGAAGTTCAAATTTCCAAAAAGTGGCTACCATTAATGGAGGAAGGGACTTTCAAGTTATAAATATATGTGTGTGTTATTTTGTATTTTATATTTACACATACATATAGATATATATACGTTTGTGTATTACTTTGTTTGATCCTCACAACAACCCTGAGAAATGGGTGCTACTTTTACTTCTGTTTTACACACTGAGACTGAATAAGTTAAGTGACTTGTCCAGGATCCCAAAGTTAGTATCTGAGGGAATTTTGAAAGCGAGTCTTCCCAGCTCCAATCCAGCACCTTATCCAAGCAAAAGTAAAAAGGAAGGGCTTTCCAGGCATTGGGGGGTGGGTAATTTTTATAAAGGCACTATAGAATGTGGGGTACAGTAGGTGGCAAGTCGACCAGTCTTGCTAGGATGTAGACTATGTGAAGGGGAATGATACACAATAATAAGCCTGGAAAGGTAGATGGGAACCAGACTGTGGAAGCCAAAGAGGAATTGATATATTATCCTAGATACGAATGGGAACATCTGGAACTTCTTGAGTAAGAGAGGGACTCAGCAATTCCTATGCTTTAAGAATATTCATCGAGGGGCAGCTAGTTGGTGTAGTGGACAGAGCACCAGCCCTGAAGTCAGGAGGACCTGAGTTCAAATCTAGCCTCAGACACTTAATTCTTCCTGTCTGTGTGACTCTGAACAAGTCACTTAATCCCAATTACCTCAGCCAAAAAAAAAAAAAAAGGAAGGAAGGAAGGAAGGGAGGGAGGAAGGAAGAAAAAGAAAAGAATGTTCATTGAACCATTGTTTAATCCTGACCAAGTCATTTCACCTCTGCCTGCCTCATCTATAAAATGGAGACAATAATAGCACTAACCTTCTGGGGTTCTCCTGAGGAGAAAAATGAGATAAGATTTGGAATGTGCTTTGCAAACCCTACAATGCTGACTAAATAGTTGGGCAGGGGGTGATGAGGGTTTGAACTAGGGAAATGACTCTTTGAGTGAAGAGAAGGGGCCAAATACAAGACCCATGAGGACAACATCACAACTGATTAGATAGGAGGCTGAGGGAAGAGAAGAACTGAGGACTGCAGGGTTTTGGACATGATTTAGAAGGGTGCCAGTGTCTTGAACAGCACAGGGAAATTTGGAAGAAGGGAGAATTGGGGGATATTAACTCCTGTTCTGAACATGTTGAATTTGGTGTATTTAGGGAACATCCATTTGGGAAAATCCAGTAGGCAATTCATGATCCGTGACTAGTGTTCAAGAAAAATACTAGAGCTGGAAAAACCAAACTGGGAGTCATCAGCATAGAGATGATAGTAGGACCCATGGAAGCTGAGGAGTGATCTCATCAGAAAAATGAGAAAAGATCCAAAAACAGAGCCCTGGACCTTGGGCTAAACCCACCCAGAGCAGATAGGACACAGATGATAACATAGCAAGATAGACCAAGAAGTAGCACATCTAGGAGAACAGTGTCTCCCTAATATATAGTATAGTATAATATATATAGTACCCCTAATTCCCATTAAAATTCTATTCAAGTACTTCCTCCTCACAGACACAGTAACCTAGTCCTAGCTCCCTGAGTTGTTGGTGTCTCCCCAAATTAATATGCATTCATTTTGTATACATTATATCTATGAGAATTCTTTACCACCTAGAGTAGAATGTAATTTCCTTGAGGGCAGGGACTGCTTCTTTTTTGTATTTGTATCTCTCACACCTAGCACATAGTAGGTGCTTAATACATGTTTGTTGAATTGAATTGAATCTTTAGGGAACTTTCTTCTCTTCCTTACCCCAAATCCTCTCAATCTTCAACCAACCTTTCTTCAGGACTCCAGTTTCCAGAGGATGAGTTGGTCCTTTACATAAGGTAAAGGACAGTCCCTCTACTTGTGTCATCGACTCTATCTTCTTTAGGAATTAGTCTTAATAATCATTCCCACCGTCTCATCTTCAATATCTACCTTTCTACTGGCTGCTTCCCTACTACCTATAAATATGTCCAAGTGTCTCACAGTCCTCTCCAAAATAATTTTTTATAATATGAACAGGAAGCTTGAAATTGACCCCTTCATCCCTCTAGCTATCCTATTGCTTTCTTTCCTTTCTCGGTCAAACACCAAGAAAAAACCATCTACACTTGCTGCTTTCACTTCCTCATCTCTCACTCACTTCTCACTTGATCCTCAATCTGGTTTCCAAATCAAAAGAACTGCTTTCTGAAAGGTCACCCATAAGGTTATCAATGGTTAAATCAGTTGCCCTTTTCTCACGGCTCATTTTCTCATCTTCCACTTTATAACATCCTTAACCACTCTCTCTTCTTGAGAGTTCTTCCTTCCCATGTTTTCCATAATATTTCTCCCTCCAGTGTTCCTTCTTCTGTGACCTCTCCCCATTGTCCTCCTATCCTCAGAGTCTACAAGTCCATCCTGTGTGCTCTTTACTTCTCTCTATCCTCCCCCTTAGTGATCTCATCAGCTTCCAGAGGTTCAAATATCATATCTCAGCTGATGACTCAAAAGCTTCCAGATTCAGCCTGAGTTTTTCCCTAAGCTCCAGCATCACTTCTCTACCTGGAGGTCCCCAGGCAGTGCAAAACCACATGATGCAAACTAATTTCATTTTCTTTCCCTCTTCCAAACTTCCCTAATTTTTTGCTGAGACAATTGAGGTTAAGTGACTTGCCCAGGGTCACACAGCTAGGAAGTGTTAAGTATCTGAGGCCAGATTTGACTCAGGTCCTCCTGACTTCAGGGCTGATGCTCTATCCACTGTGCCACTTAGCTGCCTCCAAACTTCCCTATTTCTACTGAGGGTGTTGTCATCCTCTCAATCACTCAGACATGAAGATAAGAAAGAACATTGGCTTAAAAGTCAGGAGATCTGAGTTCTAGTCTTATCCTGTTGTTACTGTCCATGTGACCTTCAGCAAGTCACTCTGCTCTCTGGCAATCAGTTCCCTTCCTCCCTAAAATAAAGGATGGCCAATCAAGTCCCTTTCACTTCTAAAGTTATTTAACTCTTCTTCCCTTTCCTGTCTTTCTTATGCCTAATGCCTTGCCAAGTTATGTGCATCTCTTGGAGCCATCCCCTCCCCTCCACTCACCTTGCTACCACCTTAACTCAAGCTCTTAGCACAGATTTAGAGTTGAAAGGGACCTTAGATATAATCAAGGGTAATTTTCATGTTACAGATTAGGAAACTGAGACTTTCCCAGAATCACACAATTCATAAGTATCAGAGGCAGGATTTTAACCCAAAGCTTTTTGACTGACTAGGTTTAGTACTCTGTCCCCTATATCTTGCTGTCTCTCACTTCTTGGGTGTATTGGGATAATGTCCTAAATGAATGACTTGAATCTAGTTTCCCCCTTCTCTAATTTGTCAAACATCTTCTTGAGATACAACTCATCCCTTGCTCCAAAATCTTCAATGACTCCCTATTGTTCATTGATGGACAGAAGCAGCCAGTGTTCTTTCCTAGTGGTATGGGTGGGCAGGTAGACAAATGGTCCAGGCCTGAAGCTTAATAACCATCCCTCACCATTTGCAAGAAGTTGGACTTTTTTCATCCCCTTTCAGACTTCTGACTTTTTTTATTTTCATATTCAGGCAATCCTCCTGTGTTTAGATAGAGACACCGTGGAAAAGCAGCTTACAAAAAGCTGTACCCTTACCTGGTGGTGCCTTCTATCTTACCCTTCTTTCAAAGCCATAAGCAATATGTCTTCAGCCTGACCTTTAAAGGACATCACAGTCTAGCTCCAATCTGCCTTTCCAGTCTCGTCATGCTCCTTTTCTTCCTTCACTATAGCCTGACCAATCTGGAATACGGCAATGCCCTTCTTTCATCCTGAATTCCCAGGTCTCTATACATTCTTGCATATCAGCCTCCATGTCTAAAAATTACTCAGTCACCAATCATGTCCCACCTCCTATGTGTAGGGTGACCCGGGGGTTCCATCCTGAGCCATCTGCACTTCTCTCTCCATACTTTCTCCTTGGTTATTTTATCAGCATCCAATGATTCAACTTTCATCTCTCATCAGATCATATCCTGCCCTAACCTCTCTCCTGAGCTTCAGTCCCAAATGCCTACTGGACATCTTGATGATCCTATGAGTCAGAATTTGGACCCAAAGATCTCTGACTCTTAACTCTATCCACCATACTACATGGTCTGGGTTCAAAGTGGTTAATCCCATAAACATAGGTTAATCTCATATTCACCAAATCCAAAACATACCTCATTGTTCCATCCCCTACCCCCACCCCTTCTGAGTCTCTCTGTCTCTGTCCAAGGTAGCACCATCCTCCAGCACCTCCAGGGCTGAACCTTTCCTTCCAGCAGGATTCAGCTCAATTACTGTCTCCTCCATTGTCTTCCCTATTTTTGGCTCTGTGCCTCACACATAGTAGGTGCTTCATAAACTTGATTTGAAGGATATTGAAGAAACCATTCCCAACCCTCTCTAGTTATTCTCTTCTTCCTCAATCTTAGCTCTGTGTATTATACTCTCTCCCCACCCTCAGTAGAACATAAGTTCCTCAAGGGAAAAAAAATTCTATATCTTTTAAAAATTTTGTATCCCTAATGCCTACCACAGTGTCTGGCATGCAGTAAGTGCTTAATAGATGTTTATTTGTTGAATTGGATTTAATCTCCCCAATTCGGCCATAATAAAGCACAAATATCAACCCAACTCTAGAAGAGAGGAGACCGTGGGTCAGAAATTTAGAGTTGGGAATAGGAGAATTTAAAAGTTACTGAATTCAACTTCATTTTACAGAGGAGGAAACTGAGGCACAGGGAGGTTACTTGTTCAAGATGATCTACCTCTATGAGCTGAGTGAGGCCAGTTTCAATGATCTGGGGATGAAGAGAGCCATCCACACCAAGAGAGAGGACCTCGGGAATTGAATGTGGATCACAACATAATGTTCTCACTCTTTTTGTTGTTGTTCATTTGCATTTTGTTTTCTGATTCATTTTCTTTCCTTTTTTATCTGATTTTTCTCGTGCAGCAAGATAATTGTACAAATGTTTACATATATTGGATTTAACATATATTTTGACATGTGTAACATATATTGGATTACTTGCCATCTAGGGGAGACATTGGGAGGAAGGAGGGGAAATTTAGAACACAAGACTATGCAAGGATCAATGTTGAAGAATTATCCATGCATATGTTTTGAAAATAAAAAGCTTTAATTAAAAAAAGAGGGGGAAAAAAGATCATCCATCTCTGAGTAAGAATTTGGACCCAAAGGTCTCTGACTCTAACTCTCTATCCACCACACTACATGGTATGAGTTCAAATCCCAGCTCTGCTTCTTACTGTGTGACCTTGAGCAAACTGCTTGACTACCCTGGACCTATTACAAAAGAAGAATGAGCTATCAGTTCCTTCCAGTCCCCAGGCTACAACAAAAGTCATTTAGCCTCTTGGGACCTCAGTTTTCTCATCTACAAAGTAAAGGATTGCATTAAAGGCAGAAAGGTGGTGCAATGGATAAAGCACTGGGCTAGTGGTCAGGAAGACCTGAAGTTAAATTCAGTCTCAGCCAGGAGCTCCGTGGCCTTGAACATGTCACCTAATCTCTGTCTGCCCCAGTTTCTTCAACTGTAAATGAAGGTGATAATAGAACCTACATCCCAGGGTGGCCGTGCTTATCAGACGAGATAATTGTTAAGCACTTTGTAAATCTTAGGTGCCTAATAAATACTCTTTCCTCTTGTTACATGATCTAAAAGATGTTGTGGTATAATGGATAGAGTGACTGGAGATAGGAAGATCTGGTTTCAGCTACTGCCTTCAACACTCATTGACTGTGTGACTCTAAGCAAGACATTTCTCAACCTCAATATTTTCATCTATAAAATGGGGATAGTGATAATTCCCACCTCAGACTTCTTGTGGGATCAAATGAGATAAAAGGTATTGGACACAAAACTGGCTCTGGAATCAGAGGAACCAGGTCTACATCTTACCTTTGACACTACCTTTCTGCTCTTGGGTGAGTAATTTCACTTCCTTGGGCCTCAGTTTCCTTAGCTGTAAAATAAGAGGATTAAAGTAGATGACCTTTAGGGTCTCTTCCAACTCTAGATCTATGTCCAATCTGCAAACCTTGCAAAGCACCATGTAGATATTAGTTAGAATTATCTATGATCCAAATCCTTCTGGGAAGCAAAGCCCTGGGGAACGGACTAGGGATCAGAATATATCTCATTATCTCTCTGAAGTTTCCTTGAGCTGTTGTTACCTAGCTCCTTTACCTTCTTCCTTCTCTCTACTTCCCCACTGACTAACATGTAGGGACAGCTGGCTCTGGGGGCCTGGGCTCCAGAAGAAAGGGCACCTAGCTCCACTGAGCCTCCCCTTTCCCCAGATCAGAAGCAGGGATGCAGTGGAAAGCCCAGCCTCTTGCCTTCATTCAGATAACCATGCAAACCCTTTTGTGGATGAGCTGCCTTCTTGTGAGAGAGGAAGGAGCAAGCTCCCAGAGGCTGAGCCAAGAGCCACAAAGAGGCTTGGAAGCAGAAGCCACCAAATGGGTGATGTTCCCCCACTAATTCAGAGAGCGGACAGAAGCCGCCAGTGTTCTTTCCTGGTGGTATGGGTGGGCAGGTGGATAAATGGCCCAGGCCTGAAGCTTAATAACCATCCCTCATCATTTGCAAGAAGTTGGGCTTTTTTCATTCTCTCTCAGAGTTCTGACTTTTTTTATTTTCATATTCAGGCAACCCTCCTGTGTTTAGATGGAGACACCATGGAAAAGCAGCTTACAAAAAGCTGTGCCCTTACCTGGTGGCGCAATCTGGACCCAGAGCCTTCTATCTTACCCTTCTTTCAAAGCCATAAGCAATATGTCTTCCTTAATGCTTTCTGGAGATGGAGGGGGGATCATTGGAGTGTCCCAGAACCCCAAGAGGCCATGGGGGCCTCCACATGACCTTAAGGCAGAACTGTCTCTAGCTTATGAGAAATCACTACCCCGGCCCCATGCTTTAAAACAGAAGTATAACTTCCTTCCCTTCTTTGCAGAGATAGAGACCAATGGATGTGAAGAGTTGTATATGCTGCAGAACATAATTGGTACATCAATTTTGCCAAACTTTTTCTTTTTGTTTTCAAAATTCTTTGGCAAAAGACAGGGATTTCTGGGTGGGAGAGAGGAAGGATATATTAAGAAATGAAGATGACATAAAACAAAAGATATGATACAATTGAGAGAGAGACAGAGACAGAGAGAAAGAGAAAGAGAGAGAGGGAGAGGGAAGAAGAGGGATGGGGAGAAAGAGAGAGGGAGAGCGAGGAAGGGAGAGGGAAGGAGGATGAGGGAAGGAGGAGGTAGAAGGAGGGAGGAGGAGAGAGAGAGGGAGATAAGGAGGGAAGGAGGGGAAGGCATAACTA
The DNA here is from genome assembly GCA_023553655.1 of Myrmecobius fasciatus. NCBI lineage: Eukaryota > Metazoa > Chordata > Mammalia > Dasyuromorphia > Myrmecobiidae > Myrmecobius > Myrmecobius fasciatus. The sequence goes on from JAJPUD010001443.1 coordinate 389,765, forward strand.
AGGTAAGGTGAACAGATCTTTGCTCCAGAGTGCTGATAGCTTGGGAAATGGGATAGACCATGTTTTCTGCCCTCCTCACAGGCTCCCCTCCCATCCTCCTTGCCCCCTCCCCCCTCTTCTCGACATGGTTCCTCCCTGCCTGCTGTCCTATTGTTGTTTGTCCTTCGTTCTGGAAAGGGACCATGACTTTGATGATGTCTTGACTTGCAAATGAATAGAATAGTGAGGGAGGGCTGTGCAAAGCCTCCAGCCTCACAGAGCCATCCCAGAGGGTTCAGTGGCAAGATCATGATAACTGAAGCTATCCCCTGGTCCTCATACCTTGAGGGGCAACTACCTGCCTTGATTCCCCCATTACTGTGGTGCCTCTGACCTGGATCTGTCCTAGATCCACCTCCTCATTCTGGCATTGAGGAAAAATCCATCAGAAGGGGCTGGGAGTGGGGGGCGGCAGTCTTGTACAAAGGAGAGAGCCTACTTCTATAAGATAAGAGTGTGAGATGTGTGTGTGTGTAACTTTATGTATATTTATTAGACAGACAAGAGACAGAGACAGAGACAGAGAGAAAGACAGAGAGAGAGAAAGAGACAGTGAGAGACAGAGAAAAAGAGACAGAGACAGAAACACAGAGAGAGACAGAGAAAAAAGATAGATACAGAGAGACAGAGACAGAGACACAGAGAGATAGAAAGACAGAGACAGAGAGAGACAGACAAAGAGACAGAGATAGATAAGACAGAGACAAAGAAAAAGAGACAGAGAGACAGAGAGAGAAAGAGAGGCACAGAGACACAGAAAGAGACAGAGACAGAGAGAGACAGAAACAGAGAAACAGAGACAGAGAGAGAGATGGATGAATGGATGGATGCATGCATCTTAACCGTGTGATAAGCTGGCACGTCTCCTTCTTCACTGGCCGGAAGTGTTGTATGCAGCTGGATCAGCAGTGCCTTTTTTGCCTGTTTGCCATTGTTAGGAGGGATAATCAAAATCCGGCTGTTGGGATTCATGTCATGACTCCCTCTGCTGGAGAACAGGCTCGGCTGCTATTTGGTTTCTTATTCCTCCTGCAACTGAATCTGCTCTGGGTACGAGAACTCCTCGTTAAGACTCTGCTGGAGAACGAAAGAAAATTAGGGCTGCAAAAGACCTACCTCCTCTCCAGCACGCATACAGCAAGCATCTAATGAATGTTTATTGAGCGTAAGAATTGATTTTGCAGATGAGGGAACAGAGTCTCAGAGAGGATGTGTAGTTCATTAGTGACAGAGTTGAGACCAGACTCACAGGGTCTCTTCCAGTGCGCCATGTAGCTCCTCCTTTGCAGGAGGAAGCTACTCCTGTGACTGCTACTGCAGTGAGTTGGACAGTGACTTTAGCACTGGAGGAGGTGTCCATTCTGGGTACGAAAAAGAACCAACACACACACACACACACACACACACACACACACACACACACACACACAAGTAAAGCTAGAAAACTTCCCAAATGGTATTGTCAAATAATAGTGTTGGTAATAATAATAATAATAATATCTGGCAACAATATAGTACTTTAAGCTTGCATGTGTCATCTTGTTTGAGCCTCCTAGTAATCCTGTGAGGTAAGTACTATTATTATCTCCATTTTACAACTGAGGAAACTGAGGCATACAAAGGTTAATTCACTTCCCTAGGGTCGCATAGCTAATGTTTTTGAGATAGGATTTAAACCCAGATTTTCCTGACTCCAAATCCAGTACTTTATTGACTGTGCTCCCTAGATGAGGTTAGAGGAAGGGGGCTTTAGGAGAGGGAATAAAACAGATTTACTTTGTACATGTTAAGTTTGAGGTTCCAATGAGACATCTAAATTCATGTCACTTACCAGCTATGTGGTCTTAGGCAAATTGCTTGATCATTTTGCCTCAGTTTCCTCAGCTGTAAAAGGAGGGAGTTATATTGGATGGCTTCTAAGAACTCTTTCCCCTCTAGATCTATAAGCCTATATTCTCATCAATACAATGATTTGGACTCTGAAGGACCTATAATGAAAAATCCTATTTGTACCTAGAGAAAGAACTGATTGTGTCTGAATACAGATTGAACCATTATTATTATTTGATGAAGCCATTTGGGAAATTTTCTGGGTTTAGGGATGTGTGTGTGTGTGTGTGTTCCTTTTAGTACCCAGAATCCTTTTCCAATCCTAAATCTCTCTCTCTCTTTCTCTCTTTTTTCTTGAGAGTTTTTTTGGGGGGGAGAAAGGGGAATCTATATTTTCTTTCACAACATGACTTTTATGCAAATGTTTTCCATAATTTCACATGTGCTTTTTTAATGGGGGTTGAATATGGGGATAAAGGAGAGAATCTAGAACTCAAAGTTTTAAAAACAAATGTAAAAAAAATCTTTTAAATATAGCTGGGGAAAGAAATCTATAAGCCTAAGGATCCAGGCAGCAGCTTATTGAGGGGATGCAACTCAGGAGAGTCAATAAGACCAGGTATATGGATTTGTGACCATAGAAGCATTGGAAGCATTGAATTCTTGAGACAGTATGTAGAGAGAAGAGGACTAAGGGGAGAATCTTGGAGTCCTCTTTGTTGGGTGATGGGATAGTGACCAACCAAGGAGAGGAAGGAGAGGTTGAGGAAGCAAGAGAACAAGGGAGAAGAGTTCATGGAGCCAAGGAAAGGCAGAGCAGAAGGGAGCTTCCAGAAGGAAGTCAAAATCCATAGAAAAAGGAGATTTAAGAGTTAAGGAACCATTGGTAGCCTTGGAAAGGAAAGCAGCAAGGATCGGGAGTCAGATTGCCAAAGAGAGAATGGCAGCTGCAAATGTAGATAACTTTTCCTGAAAATTGGGCCATGAAAGGAAGAGCTAAAGGATCATAACTCAACAATCTAGTGGAGCAAATAAAGGTATAATAAGGCTTGTTGTAAGGATCCCTTAAGATGTCATGTATAAAAAGCTTTGCAAGCTTGTCTACTATTAGTTTTAACCTTTCTAAACCTCAGTTCCCTCATCTGTAAAATGTGAATAAATATAACTATGTTCCTTGAGGGCAGGGCCCGTTTTTCCCTTAGCACGGAGCCTAGAATGTGCTATGGATTTAACATGTGCTTGTTAATTGGTTAATTGCAAGGACTGCTAGGTCATTCTTGGATTTTCAAGGTTACCCCAGAGATGGTCCCAGCTTTGTCTAGTAGGGAAATAAGATACAAACAGAGATGCCAGAATACCCAGTCTTGTTGGATGAGGTTCTAGATCTTTTGGGGCATTCTCTGGATATTAGAAAAACCACTTCTCCCCATCTGAGTCCAGGGACCACATACTTGGAATTATAAGAGCCTTTAATAGAATAGAAGCTTCCTCAAGGCAGGGGTTGTTGGCACTCCTGGTGTTTGGCCCATTTTTAAAAATAGACTTTTGATTTCATTGGTGTGTGATATCCATCTGCCCGGGCTCTGAAATTGGTAATCTTAGGGACTTTGCTAAAGTGCAAAGAGATTCAGTGATTTGCCCAGAGTCACACAGCCAGTAGATGTTCAAGAAGGGACTGGAACCCAGCTCTTCCTGATCCTGAGTTACCTGTCTACTGAGTTACTTCCCACCCTGAGTAGGAGGGGCTGAATAGATACTTGATTAATGGCCTGGAAGGGAATATAGTTGTCCCTATCACACTGAAACTTTACCATCGTAGTTTTCTTATTATCTCAGGCTGACATAAGAAATTAAAAGGGATTTTGGGGGGAGTTTTGAGAAATCGTTAGACAACATAAGATCAGCAGATGGTCCAGAAAAAGTTCTAAAATGCATAAAATATATGTATACTATAATATCAACCCAAATTTTACAATACGGTACTGTAAAAAGCCCATAAAAGAGAAAAAAATTCAGATTTCTCTGGTATGGAGAGAGACAAAAAAAATTTAATTGCATTTTCCAGATCACAGGGGCACCACACCCCTACCCCCCAGGCCCATGGGTATCTTAATTTGAAGCTCTGGCTCTATTGTCAATCCTGTCTCCATGGCAGTGGTTGCATTAATGGATCCATCTCAATCTATGAGTGTAATTAATATCTGGGAAACTGAGACAGAGACTGGTTTTTAATCTTTAATGTGAAGAGTTTAGGCTGGTCGACCAAATGGGACTCTTGTCCAAAGCATTCAGTGCAGATAAACTGAGGCAGGGAACTTATACAGGATTTTAGTTAACTAAGGTTTGCAAACACAATAAATAGCCTGAGTCTAGAGTCTTATAGGGGAAACAAAGGCAGATAAGGGGGGTGAGGATGCTGGATGGGAGGAAAAGCCATAATTCCAAGAAAGGATCATAACTTAATCCTGACAGCACAGGGGTCAAAATAAGAAAGCGGGGGGCAGGAGACATCGAGGAGAGGGGTAATATTCAAACAGAGGGAGAATTATCCCAGCAAGGATTGAGATAATACATCGAGTTTATGACACGGTGATGTGTAAAGGTGATCGGAGCTCCAAGGTTTTGTGTGGGGTTTTTGTGTTCTTTTTTAAACTCAATTTCCAGTCCTAATGGCAAGGAAGGGGGTCCACATTCAGGGCTTAACATGAGCTCCCCAGAATGGTGTTCTTCTCGTTCTGGATCTCCCCTCTGCTCCCCACCACCCCAAGATGAATCCAGAAGGTTACAGGCTAAAATGCTGGTGTTTATTCCTCTTCAGAAGAGCAGCACTGTCCCCAGTGGATCCTGTCCAGAGTTAATAATGCTCTTGTCTGTTTGCAGCTGCCCTGGGGACCTTAGACTTCAGTTTGCTCTACGACCAGGAAAACAACGCCCTTCATTGCACCATCAATAAAGCCAAGGTATGTGTGTGAGTGTGTGTGTATGTGTGCATTTGGGTGTGCATTTGTGTTTATGTGTGCGTGCATTTGTGTATATGTGTGTATTTGTGTGTGTATATGTGTGCATTTGTGAGTGTGTGCATTTGTGTGTATGTGTGTGTGCATTTGTGTGTATGTGTGTATGTGTGTGTGCATTTGTGAGTGTGTGCATTTGTGTGTGTATGTGTGTATGCATTTGTTCGTATTTGTGTGCATTTGCGTGTGTGTGTGCCTGCCTGCCCTCCTGGGGCCCCAGCTGCTTCCTGCTGGATGAACCTCAGGGGGTGAGGGAAGAAGAGCAGGTCCCCTAAGGAGCAGAATACACAACACCTATGCCAACTGCAGTAGTGCCAGGGAACTGTGTGGCTCAGTCCTGGACAAGACAACCAGACTCCCCTGGGGAGTGGGAGGTGGGAGCTGGTTAGACTGTTCTTCCTTGAATTCAGGGGCCATAGAGGAACTTGCAGAGAATTTCCAGCTTCCCTTACTCTCCCTCTCTTTATATTACTCCTGGCACTCAGTGGAAAAAGTGGCAAACTTGGCATCAAAAAGCCCTGGATTCAAATCCCCTCTCAGACACTCACTAGCTGAATGATCCTTGGCAACTTACTTTAACCTCTGCCTGCCTCAGTTTTCTTATTTGTAAAATGCAATAATAGTACCTACCTTGATCATGAGAATCGAATGAAATAAATGTTTAAAGTGCTTTGCAAATATGAAGGCACTAAAAAGGAAAATATTAGGACACCATACCCATGCCAGCTATTAATACTATTATTAACTAACTGGTCTGTAGCTGAATGGATGATGGTGAGCAGAATGGGAAAGGGTTGCTATTCTGCCATTTTTAGGACCCCAAGAGATTCTGGGATGGTTTTTTTAATCCATTCTCTCCCTGTAAGCTCATATAGAGCTGGAAAGAATTTAGAAACAATCAATGAATAAGTAAATATTTATAAAGCACCCACAATGTGCCAGGCATTATGCTAAGCACTGGGGATGCAGAAAGAGGCAGAAAACAATCCCTGTCCTCTGGGAACTTATAATCTAATGTCGGAGACACATACAAACAAATATATACAAAGTAAGTAATGTAGAGGATAAATGGGAAATAATTAATGGAGGACTTAATTGAGAGCATTGAGGAATACAGAAAGTGGATTTTAAGGAAGCTAGAGAATCCAAAAGTCAAAGCAGAGGAGGGAAAGCAATCTAGGCATGAGTGACTACCAGAGAAAATGCCCTGAGTAGAAAGATGTGTCTTGCTTATGGAACAGCCAGGAAGCAAATGTCACTAGATCAAAAAAGCACCAGGTGGAGAGTAAGGCGTAAGAAGACTGGAAAGGTAGGAGAGGACTCTGAATGTCACACAGAGCATTATATTTGCTCCTGGAGGCAATAGGGAGCCACTGGTGTTTATTGAGTAGAAGGAAGGGATGACATGATCAGATCCAGACTTTGGGAAATTCACTAATAAATTGGAGTGGGGAGAGACTTGGGGCAGGCTAACCCACCTTCAGGTTATTGCAATAGTGCAAGTGTGAAGTAATGAGATCCTACACTGAGTGATGGAGTTTTGGGGAGGGTGGAGGAAGGTGAGGGATAGTGAGGAATCTAGGCTGACTCGCCTGAGGGATTTGGAGGATTATGTTGGTGAATACAGTAATAAGTTGGAGGGACAGGACAAGCATAAGGGGAAAGATAATGAGTTCCATTTTGGACATAGGTAGTTAAAAGATGTCTATGGGACATCCAGCTGGAGATGTCTGAAAGGCAAGCAAGATTGAAGGTCAGCAGAGAGAATGAGGCAGGAAAAGTAAATTGGAGAATCCTCCATGTAGCTTACTTTGTATATATTTGTTTGTATGTTTCTCCACCATTAGACTGCAAACTCCAGAGGAGGGATTGTCTTTTGCTTTTTTGTGTCCCCAGTGCTTAGCATAGTGCCGGGCACCTTGTAGGTGCTTAATGAATGTTTACTGCCTGATGGTCATTGAATTAGAAGCCAGTTAATCCATCCCTACATTTTCCACATGAGAGAACTGAGATCCTGAGAAGTTAAGTGAGTTGCCTACAGTCACGCAGGGAGTAAATGGCAAAGGCGGGATTCTAACTCAGGTCCTGAGATTCCAAATCCAACACTCTTTGCACTGGAGCAAGCTGACTCTTCCTTGATCTTTGGAAGGAGGATGGGAATCTCAATGGGAAGGATTGGAGGTTCAGCATCCTGGGTCCCCTGGAGGGGAAGCAGAGGCTGCTAGCAAAATCATTTCTCCCACTCCCACCCATGAACACAAGGGTTGGGACATAAAATGAATAGAGCAGGAAGGGGGAGGAAGAGAAATGAAAAAAAGAAATTAAGCATGTCCCCTAGGCTCTGGGGAGCAGAGGAGAGGAGAAAGGGAACCTCAGCATCAGACCCGAATTGGTTCAGACTAACTTGGTGAAACTGTAATGGGATTTACCCCCCCCCCCCGTGGTTCTCCCTGGTGTCTGCCAAGGATGAAAGGCAGGGTATGGCAAGGGCACCTATGGGACGCAGAGCTGGTCGCCTCTTTTTGGCCCTGCTTCCCCCCAGGGATGGGGTTGAGGTAAGTAGCATAGCAGACATTCTCCATTGGGGTGGAGAATTCTATGTCTACTCTGAAACAGACTTGGGAAAGGTTGAGCCTTGAGCCATAACTAAGCAGAACAAACAGGGCTTAGCTTCGGGGTGCTGAATTTCATTAGTGTAGAAACAAGAAATCCTAGTACCTAATTAGCAAGTGCAAGTAATTAAAATAGGGAACTATGATATGGAGAGGCAGTTCTATATGACCCAAACTGAGGTCCACAGGGCAGCACTGTGCCTTCCCCCTCCCCACCCCAACTGAAGGTACATGTTACACTACCAATCTTGCAAATTTACCTAGTTATGCCGAGGCTGTGCCTTTGCAAAGATTTTCTCCTGAATTTAATCTTCTGATCCAGCTCTAAATCTCATCTCACCCCATCCCCCCATCACAACCAGCAAAGACTTGGAACTGGCCTTCCAAATCCCAGCATTCCCTCTCCATCCCCCCAGGGTTTGGAGCTTTTAGTAGAGTCTCAGATTTGCACAGCAACTTTCAGGCAGGGTATCCCAGCTGCCCCCTGGGTCCCTGTGGCTGCCCAGACTGAGGGATGGTCACCCACCAGTCATTGTTTATCAATCTGTTCTCATTTCCTCTTGCTCTCCTGTCCCAATCCATTCATTCCCATCTCACTCCTCTGGCACTCACTTTGGGAAAGGAAGATGCCAAAGATTGGATATAGAAAGGTAAGTGCTCCCAGTAGATTCCTTGGAGTAGATCCCATGGTAGCTGACCTCTCAGTAGTGTCTCCTAAATAAGAGCCGTGTTTAGATGGCTGAAATAGGAAGACCAAGCTTTCCTGAAGTTCCATGTCCCCTTTCTCATTCTCTAGTGGACATGGAACACCGGAGGTTCCATGACTGAAGAGAACCTAGCAAGGGTCCTTCCCTTGCAAGGTGATTATTTAGAACTTCCCCCACCAGCAAGGAAGCCCTTGAAAATATTTCCCCAATAGTAGGATTGGGGTCCATGGAGCCATCCACCATTCAGTTTCTCTGGTGACCAAACGCCTGGGAATGGGATGAATTGGGGGGTCCCTGTTGGGAGTTTCGACGTGCAGAAGCTCAATTCTCAACCTTATGTCAGCCTGGGTTCCAGTCAATTACCAGGACATCCCAGCTGGACAAAAGCAGTCAGAAACCAGTGGTTGGCTGGAGGGGAACAGGGCAGGCAGAAATGGAACAAGTTTAGTTTCTAGATGAGCAAGGAGGGGAATCTAGACAGGGTCCTGCCCCAGGGGAATGGGAGGAGGACTGAGACAGTGTGATGAGATCTCAGTACTCCACGGATGCTCATGCAGTGAGTTGTAGACTTGGCAATCAGGGTAACAGCAACAATGTGACCAGTCTGAGCCACAGCAGGGCTGCAGGACCAACTCCTCCAGGCTCCAGAGCACCTGGTGCTGGTCCAAGCCATCCAATTATGAGGGGATTTTGCCAGAGGCTGAGATCATGCCCAGAGTGAGCACAAAGGATTATTGTTAGACCAAGCTCAGGGAGCAGCCTGCCTGCCGGACCTCAGCACTGGAAAACAAGGTGTCTCCTAATATCCTGACAACAGCTGTCTGGGGCTACAAAGTAACCTAGCCAGGGCTGGGAATCCTGGGAGATGGTACAGCCCCCTCGCTAATAAAAGAGACTCAGCACAAAACCACCAACCAGAGGGCTGGATTAAACTCGCCAACCACCCGCAGGTGCTTCCGAAGGCGCACAGGGGGCAGTGTGGGAAGAACTCTGAATTTAGAGTCAGAGGTCCTGAGTTCGAATCCTGCCTTTGCAACCCTTGGTAGCTCCCTGTAGGAGAGGACTGGACTGTCTCTGATCCTCTTAGGGGACCAGGGAATGCCACTCGAAGCTGAAATTGGCTTTTCTGGAACTCCAAGGTCTGACACTGGTTGGAGAGGGGTAGAGCCCTCAAGGAGCTTACAGTCTGGGGGAGAGGGAGGGACTGATGACTTACCTAAGGCCCCATAGGGAGCCCACATCAGAGGAAAGATTATAACTCAGGCTCTCTTTCCACTTAGCCTTCATGTGCCCCCTCATGCCTTAGGATTGCCTGTGATAGATCAGGAAACCTAGCAGTGCCCAGGAGGGTTCTCTGGGACCAGACGGGAGGAGGGCAGAAGGGAGGAGAAGATGAAATGGCCGGTGGGCTTTGATTGGACACAGCACCTCTCTGTCTCCATGAGGGCATGAAGATTGGGCCAAATGGAGATTAGTGAGTGGAGAGTGGGCCAAAAGGCCAAATATACGCCCAGCCACTGTAGGTGGGAAATTACCCAAGAGGGGGTGGATGTAGGAGCAAGTTTTGGATGACTCGGGTCCTGCCCCGATAGCTTGTAGCCCGCTTTTCCTTCCTTTACCCATTAGATCTCTAGCTTCCTTCTTTGATTGATTGCCTTTCCCTCTCAGCTTTGGTAATTTTTTTTTCAGGAAATGTGAGTGGGAAGGAAAGCGTTTCAGAGAAGTAGTGGGGTGGGTTATTCAGTTATTTCAATCACGTTTGAATCTTCATTGAACCCATTTGGGGTTTTCTTGGCAAAGATGCTAAAGTCGTTTGCCATTTTCTTCTCCAACTCATTTTACAGATGAGGAAACTGAGGCAAGTAAGTAAAATGACTTACCCAGAGTCACACAGTTAAGTGTCTGAGGTCAGAATTTAACTCGGGTCTTTGAGATTCCAGGCCCCGTGCTCTTTCTACTAGGCTGCCCCTAAGACCCAGGGAAGTGGGGGGGGATTGAGGAACTAGGGAACATAACTCTTCCACCCCCACCCCCACTATTTGAGCCCTTTGCTGACATCCCAGATCTCACAGCGCCCCTGAAGTCCTTCGGAAGTGTGTGTACATGTGTATGTATGTGTACAAGTGTGTGTGTGCAGGTGGGTTGTGCATGGGGGTGTGGGGATGTGGGAAGGGAGAAATGAAGAAAAAAGGGTTAAAACCAAGGACCAAATGGCTTCCTCCTCTCCTGAGGAGGGTGAGCCTCTCTCCTGCCTCCTCCCTCCCTCCTTCTCCCTTTTACCCATGGGTTATACTCCCAGTGTCCTGCATTTGTTGTTCTGGAGTGGAGGAGGGGACACATTCTCTGTCTTGACCTTTTTTCAGTGAAAGGGAGGAGACAGCCGTAGTCCGAGCTTTATGGGATACCCTATAGAGGCAGTGAATAGAGTGCTGAACTTGAAATTGGGAAAATCTGAATTTGATGCAGCCTCTGACACTTAATAACTGTATGACCCCAGCTACATCACTTAACCCCATTTGACCTCAGTTTGCTTAGCTGTCAAATGGGGATATTAATAGCACCCACCACACAGGGTTGTTAAGAGGATCAAATGAAATAATATGTGTACAGCACCTTGCCACCCTGAAACGTCTGTATAAATGTTAGCTGTTATTTCTCTGGCCTCTGGTCTAATTTCCCTAGAACGGTGATTTCTAACATGGGCCTCCCGCTTTAGACAGTACATCAGGTGATTGAGATACATGAAAAAAACAAAGGCCTGAAGCCTTTCAGCACATCCAGCTTCTTGGGGGGAGCCGTTCTGTGGGAGGGGAGCTTCAGGACAGGGCGAGGGCTGGGAGACAGGAGGGAGAGAGAGAGAGCCTGAGTTTCTAGGGATCTTTACCCAGCATCTTTTGCAGGATGGTTCTGATGGTACAGACCTCCAAGTACACTCCATGAGACAGGAACCTTATGGCCATGACATGACCAAGCCTTATAAGTGTTTGGTTCTTAAACAAGAGGGCAATGGAAATAGAGATCTTGACTCAGGTCTGTGGGATGGAAAGAAACAAGTGGGTATCGCAAAGAGAGCTGTTTAATTCCCAAGACTCTCAAGTTTCTCAGTGGGCAGGAGGTCAAACTCATCTGTCCATTCTCTCTCCGTCTTATAAGTGAAAACACTCACATACAACATATATACAACACACACACATACACACACACACACACACAGCCAATTTGGACAATGGCAGACAAAAGCCAGGCTGCCAAGCGATGGCCCCTGCTCTGCCCCCTTGGGCCATTGCCTTGCCTCTGCCTTTGAATTAGCTAGAGCTGCCTCCTCCTCCCATGGTACCCAGAAGCTCTGTTAGGGCAGTGAAAAGCCTATGAAAAAGGAAAGAGACAGAGCCAGCCTAATTATCAAGCCCTCTTTGTGTAAGAAAGCAAAGCAGAACCATTCACCCATGAGCCTTTTTGCCTCCTCCCCTGCCCTCTGGTGCCCACAGCTAAACTGTCCAAACCAGGCCGGCTTCATGGGATTCAGAGGACAATTGGTTTCCACTCCATGGGCAAGGCAGCTTTGAGTCTGGGTCTTAGCAGGTGTTAGGGAAAGAGCAATCCAAAGGAGGGGAAACCATAACAGACAAGGGTTTCTTTGTTTTTGCAGAAAGGCGAGCCTTGAACTAGGGAAGGGATAGTGTCAAAATCAGGCTGAGTATACAGGACTGGGGTCTAACAGCCTCAGGACCTCAGGACTCAGAACCAGCACTGACTTAAGAAATGACTACATTTATTTATTTAGCATTTAAGTGTCTACTCTGTGCTCTGAATGGCCATTGGAGCTACAAGTACAAAAGGGAGATAGATGGCCCCCCACTTCAAAGAACTTCCCTTTTAATAGGGGAAAACAACCCATGTAGAAGAGTGGGGCTCCACGAATGGAGTCTGGGTGAATGGAAGCATGGGAAAACCGACTGTCATTTCTGTCCCAGAAGCAACAGGAGAATTAATTTGTTCCTGTAGTGATAGATGGGATGTGTTAAGGATGGACATGGTGTCTGAGTCCGCAGTAGCAGGGCAGAAGGCAAGATGCTCAGAAATGATGGATGCCCTCAAGACTGTGCACTAGGTCGGTTTACACTCACTCTTTCACCAGTCAGAACTGTTTAGCCCTAGGAAAGAAGTTGCAAAATTGAGTGCATTAACTTGGGGCATGAGAAGGCAGAGAGCAGCTCTAAGAGATGAGAGAAAGCTTCAATATTTTTGCCATGTTTAACGTATATTAGATTACTGACTATCTAGGGGAGGAGGAGGAGGCAAGGGGGAATATTGGAATACAGGGTTTTTGCAAGGGTTGATGTTGAAAAATGATCCCTGTATATGTTTTGAAAATTAAATTAGGGGCAGCTAGGTGGCGCAGTGGAGAGAGCACCAGGCCTGAAGTCAGGAGGACCTGAGTTCAAATCTGACCTCAGACACTTAACACTTCCTAGCTGTGTGACCCCGGGCAAGTCACTTAACTCCAATTGCCTTAGCAAAAAGAAAAAAAGAAAATTAAAAAGCTTTAATAAAATAAAAAACAAATATATGTTCAGGTCAATTCAATAAAACCTCAAGAACAATACTAGATGCCAGGGAATACAATTACAAAAAAAAAAAGAATCTTTGCCTTCAAAGAGAAGGGTTTTTTTGGGTGGAGGGGAGAAATATGAAACATGGACATAGTTAAATATTATAAAATGTTAACCAAAGTGGTTTCCAGAGAGAGGATGCAGTAGGGAGAGAGAGGGAATAAAGTAGGATCTCAATTAGATAATAGCATCTTAGCAGAGCTCTGAAGGAAAAACATAAATGAGATTTTCTGGAGTTGTTATTGAAAGGACCACACCTGCTTGCACACTACTGATCCAGCTACATAAAACATTTCCAGCCAGTAAAAAAGTATATATGCCAACTTATCACACAATTAAGATTCATCCATTCATCCATCCATCTATTCATTCTTCCATCTCTCTCTCTTTCTCTCTTTCTCTCTCTCTCTCTTTCTCTCTCTCTCTGTCTCTGTCTCTGTCTCTCTGTCTGTCTCTCTCTTTCTCTCTGTCTCTCTGTCTCTCTCTCTCTCTTCTCTTCTCTTTTTCTGTATCTGTCTCTATGTCTCTCTTTCCCTTTCTGTCTCTCTCTCCCCCTCTCTGTCTGTCTGTCTCTTTCTGTCCTGTCAAATAAATAAATAAATATATATATATATATATATATATGTTACACAAACACACACCCCCAAAGGACACCAAAAGCTATGGTTGAGGACTCAATGAGATAACATTTGTAGCTTACTTTACTAACCTTTAATAACCCATATAAGTAGGGGCAGCTAGGTGGCGCAGTGGATAGAGCACCAGCCCTGAAGTCAGGAGGACCTGAATTCAAATCTGGTCTCAGACACGTAACAGCTGTGTGACCCTGGGCAAGTCACTTAACCCCAATTGCCTCAGCAAAAATAAATAAATAAATTTAAAAAAATTAACCCATATAAGTATTAGCTGTCATTATTTTTGTGTTTTAATTAAGACTGGGCGTTCCAAAACCTGGGTTCAAGGACAAAATCTGCCATTCACTGTTTCCTCTGTGCTTCTGTTTTGTTCTCTATAAAAAGAAAAAATTGGACTAGTTTAGCTCTAAGGTTCCTTCTTCTGCTGACATTCAACAGGCCTGTAACTTACTTGATTATCTACCAGGGACAATCTCCAGAACCCTTTCTCAGTCCATCTCTTTGGAAAACACAATGGCATTGCCCGATACCTTGCTCCATCATGGGGGTCCACATTTTGGGCTCTATTGGGGGCATTCTGCGTTCCTGTGCAAGACCCCCAGATCCCCGGTCTCACTTTGTCACTGTTTAATGCCCTTTTTGATGGGGATACCCTAGACAAGAGCCAAACCAGGATTCTGGGCTAGAGAGGTAAAGATTGGTGACTTCCAGCTGCCTCTGGTTCTCAACTTTCTTCTCTATAAAATGAGTGGACTGGGTTAGATAACTTCTTGTTCAACCAATCAACAAATGTTTATTAAGTACCTACTATGTGCCTGGTACTGTGCTAGGTGCTAGTGATACAAAGACTTAAAAAAAAAGAGGTCCTGTTCTCAAGAAGTTCACATTCTATCAATGAAAACAAAATGACATGTGACAGATAGAAAGTACAGATGTGACACGATTGGCCGGGATCTAGGCGAGTCTTTGGGCTCATCCCTTGGGGTTCCCTTCAGCTCTGGACTCAAAGGTGAGGATGGGATTCAATCCTGGCTTCCACAGAGGGCTCACCTTCACCCTAGAGCCCTGGTGTGATGCCTCAAAAAGGGTATTAAGTATAGGACAGCTATTTATTCACACACACACACACACACACACACACACTTAATCTGGCCCAGGAAAGCTCCTGTAGAAGGTAGCAATTGAGCTGGGCTTTGATGAAAACTAGGGATTCTAAAGAGCAGAGAAGAGGAGGGCATTTCCAGCCTGGGCAGCCTGGGAAAAATGGTGGAAGATGAGATGTCATGTACAGGAAACAGCAATTAGGGTGGTTGGACTGGACTATGGTGTTCATGACCAATCGTATCTAATAAGATTAGCAAGGTAGCTTGGGGTCAGATTGAGTAGGGCATTAAATGCTTTGTAAATCATAAAGCAATGTATAAATGTGCATTTCAGTATTCATCTTACTAATCTTACTGAGAGAAAGGAGGACTTACCAAGCTTTTGAAAAACCAACAGCATCCAGCAGGAAACATCACAAAATACCCACAGTCCAATGATCCAAATCCCTCAGAGAGCCCCAGCTCCCCATGTAGGATCAGAGATTTGCTTTTATATGCTCTGACACGTAATACCAGCTTAATAAATACTCTCTATCCATCTCTCTATCATCTGATAATTCAAATAAGTCATTTTCCCCTCTTTGGGCCTCAATTTACCCCTCTGTAAAAGGTCAGCACAGGACTAAATGAAGGATCCAAGTTTAAGAGAGTTTTTATATTTTTTCCTTTCCAAATACTAGGGTACATAATCAGAAATCCATAAGAGCGTAGGCCATGAAGATTTTTTAAATTGATTACAATGTGAGCAATCTTGAATATGCCTGTGAGCTATTCTGAAATATGGATTCGTAAGCAGTAATACAAAAGCTATCCAAAAGAAAAAAAATCCAACAGTTTAATCAACTTCTCTCATATAAAAAATATGGGATTTCAGGTCTAGTGCTAGTCTTTGATCAATTTTAATGCAGTCAATGAGAAAACTCTGGTACTTGACAGATGGGACTCTCCTCGAGCACTCAAGGATGACTTCCTTTCCAATTCTAAAGCCAGTTTTATATTTTTCATTCCAACTCTGCTTCTACTTCCCTTCCTGCAGTTTGATGAAAGAAAAAATCCTTTCTCAGAGTCAAGGGGACCCAAATGTGGAGGGATTTTAGGATTCTGAATCTCAGAAACTGTCTAATTCAATCCCTTGATAGATGAGGAAACTGAAACCCTTGGAGGTTATGTGACTTGTCAAGATCACACAAGTAGTAAATGTCATGGGTGGGATTTGAACTCAACTCCTCTGACTCTCTAGCGTCAGGGAAGCAAGATTTGAACCCAGATCCTCAGACCCCATAGCCAGTCCTCTTTTTATTGTAACACACCAACTCTAATGGCCTTTTCCAGAATTAGCATTCTTAGGATCATGGGGTCTATTAGTCAGTTAACAAGCATTTATTAAGTGCTTACTGTGTTCCAGGCATAGATTTAGAGCTAGAAAGGGCCACATCAAGTCCACCCTCTTCATATTGCAGGCTTTGAAGCTCAGAAAGAAAGCGTGACTTGTCCAAGCTGTGACTCTGCTAGAGAGACCTTACTGGTCTCTCTGGGCTGGCAGATCCATATCAAACAAGCAGTAGAGTGAAGCTTTGGTCCATTACTCTGCACTCTTAATTCTGTATTTTTGCCACCATCTAATCCCAGCAACAAAGCACTTAAATCATTCAATGATTAAGCTCCCAAACATTTCCAGTGGAAAATATTAACAGGGTAGCTGCCGTGTTCGATTTTCTTTGCAAACAAGGAAGGTCACTGGCGCCCCTTCTTCTTAGATTCAGGATCTGGTGACTCCTTAGCAAAGATGTGAAATCTGCAACAGTCAGGGACAAAACCAGAATGTGAATGGACTCAAAGTCCATTGGAAAATAGACAAATAGACATAGGAAAAAAGAAAGGGAAGGAAGGGAGGGAGGGAGGGAAGGAGGGATGAAGGGAAGGAGGAAAAAAGGAACAAATGAAGGGAGAAAGGAAAGAACAAAGGAAGGGAGGAAGGGAGGAAAGAAGAAAGAAAGAAAGAAAGGAAGGAAGGAAGGAAGGAAGGAAGGAAGGAAGGAAGGAAGGAAGGAAGGAAGGAAGGAAGGAGGAAGAGAGGGAGGGATGAAGGGAAGGAGGAAAGAAGGAACAAATGAAGGGAGAAAGGAAAGAACAAAGGAAGGGAGGAAGGGAGGAAAGAAGAAAGGAAGGAAGGAAGGAAGGAAGGAAGGAAGGAAGGAAGGAAGGA
>JAJPUD010001443.1:406758-424407 GCA_023553655.1 Myrmecobius fasciatus
AGGAATGATGGAAGGAGGAAGAGAGGGAGGGAAGGAGAGATGAAGGGAAGGAGGAAAGAAGGAACAAATGAAGAGAGAAAGAAAAGAACAAAGGAAGGAGGAAAACAGAGAAGGAGGGAGGAAAGTAGGAACAAATGAAGGGAGGAAAGAAAGAAGGAAAGAATAAAGGGAGGAAGGAAAGAAGGAAGGAATGAAAAGAGGAAGGGAGGGAGGAAAGAAGGAAAGAGGAAGAGAGGGAGGAAGGAAGGAAAGGAAAGAACAAAGGAAGGAAAGAGGAAGGGAGGGAGGAAGGGAGGAAAGGAGGAACAAATGAAGGGAGGAAGGAAAGAATAAAGGGAGGAAGGAAAGAAAGAAAAGAGGAAGAGAGGGAGGAAGGAAGGAAGGAAAGAGGAAGATAGGGAGGGAGGAAGGAAAGGAAAGAACAAAGGAAGGAAGGGAGGAAGGAAAGAGGAAGGGAGGGAGGAAGGGAGGAAAGAAGGAATAAATGAAGGGAGGAAGGAAAGAAGGAAAGAATAAAGGGAGGAAGGAAAGAAAGAAAAGAGGAAGGGAGGGAGGAAGGAAAGAAGGAAGGAAGGAAGGAAAGAAAAAAGTGGGGAACATCATGCCCCAATCGATCCACTCTGATGCTGTCCTTGTTGGGAGCTGGCCACATGGAGGTAAGGGGGTGGTCAGTGGTCATATAAAAAGTAGAGCAAGACCAAGTGCCCCCACTGACCCTGACCATGGGACAGCCCCTTTCCCTGAGTGCCCCAGGAGACCAGCCACAGAGGACTGTCCAGAGCTCCTGAGTCCCCATGGTTTGCTGAGCTCTCAGAGAAACCGAGAGACGGGGCAGAACCTGAGTGTGGAGATGGATTTCAGTGGGAGTCAGTTTTCATGATTCTGCTTAGCCAGATGTTCAGGTGACCATGGGCTGTTCTTTGTCATAATCAATTCAATGGCTTTTGTTTTTCTCTTTTTATTAAGGGCCTGAAGCCAATGGACCATAATGGGCTGGCAGATCCATATGTCAAACTGCATTTGCTCCCGGGAGCAAGTAAGGTAAGAGCCACCTCTTCTCTCCCCTCCTGCAGCAGTCTCCTGGCCCCAGAGGGCTCCCTGAACCCCAACCATGGGTGTGGCAGAGTGGGTTAGAGAGGTCTTGGAAGCCAGGAAGTCTTGAGTTCAAATCTCACCCCAGACACTAACTACGGGTGAATCACTCTGAATGAATCACTGTGAACACCATGATATTTATTCATACATGGAGAGGGCATGATAATCATAGCACTGATAGAACAGCTTCCCAGGGTTATGAAGATCGACTGAGAAATATATACAAAATCTTACTGAAGGGTAAGCCTTTAGAACTTGGCATAGGGAACTCTGGGTGAGGAAAGCCCCTCTCCCAGGATAGATTCTGCAACTTCCAGCCCTGTGGTTCCTGAGGTATTGAGAGAATAGGTGACTTGGCCAGGGTCAAACCCCAGGATGTGTCCAAAGCAGGACTGGAACCTAAGCTTCGTGATGAGAAGGTCTGCTCTCCACCCAAGAGAATCATTTGCCTTTTAAAGATGAGCTCTTGTAATTCTTTTGGCATTAGTTGGAAGGTTCCTCATTATTGGGAAGGATGGGGGGGGGGGACTGAGATCCAGGATGGACAAAAGACTTGTCCACTGTCACAGGTGGGATTTGAACCCAGGCTTGGGACTCTAGAGTCATGCTTTGGCTATCATACCAGCCCACTGGAGTGCCCACAGAAGCTAAGGAATGAGACAGAATGGGAAATCATGGAAAAAGCTTAGAGATCAATTAGTTACATCCTTCAGTTTACAAAGGAGAAGGTGGAAGCCCAGAGAAAGGGAGTGACCTAAGCAATGTCACCCAGTGAGTTAGTGACAGACCTGAACCACAAATTCAAGTCCCCAAGTCATACATAGTAAATTAGGACAAAGTCATAGATTTGGGACCACCTTGGAGAAAAGGCCACAAACTTCAGGAACCCATTACTTTAATAGATGGTTTGGACGAGAAAAAAAAATGGCTGCATCAAAGGTTTGTCCAGATTAACAAAGGGCAAGGTCATCAGTGGTTCTTGAGAATAGCCCCTACCCTTTCTTCCCTCTCCTGCTGGCGGCTTGCATGGTACAGTGGGGAAAGCCTTACAAAGTCAGCTCTGCTCTTTAGCCTAACTTCTGTCCTTGAGGGATCATGACTTTGGTCAGTGTGGTTAGCCCTTCCCCTGAATCAGCTCTCACTCCTTCTCCATCTCAGCCAGTGTTCTTGAAGTGTTTCAGTGACCAAAATGATAAGGAAGGGAGTCTTCTGAAGTCATAGAGACTGGTCTTCATAAAAGAGACATTCATCCCCGTGACATTTTTTGTTTTATCTTTCAAGTGAATCACTGCCGGGTTAAGCTCTAACCCATATTCCCAACAGCTTCCTGGTCGTATAAGACATGTCCATAAAGAAGTGTGAATCATAGGAGAGCTGGGAAAGACCTTAGAGATCATTGTGTCTAATCTCCTTGTTTTACATATTAGGAGAATGAGAAGTTAAGCAATTTCTTTTCTTTTTTTAAATAATAGCTTTTTATTTTCAAAAATACATGCAAAGATGGTTTTCAACATTCACCCTTGCAAAACCTTGTCTTCCAAATTCTTCTCCCTCTCTTCTCTCCCTCCCCTAGACAGTAAGTAATCCATGTTAAACACGTGTGATTCTTGTATACATATTTCCGCAATGATGATGCTGCACAAGAAAAATCAGATCAAAAAGGAAAAAAATAACAAAAAGCAAGCAAACAACAACAAAAAAAGGTGAAAAAAACCATGTTGTGATCCACATTCAGTACCGACAATCCACTCTCTGGATGCAGATGGCTCTCTCCATGGGCCATTCTTTTCCCCCTAAAACTTTCTTCTCTTCCTGGCTCTGCCAATGACACAAGCAGCCCCCAACTCACCCACGCTCCTAACTGCAGAAAATGTTGGCTACTCCCTTCCCTTTCCCACCCCACCCCATCTAATCTATTGCCCAAAAAAAGTGTCCTTTAAGTCTACCTCTGAGGGAGCTCTCCAGTCTGTTTCATCCTTTCATTCCCACAGCAACCTTTTTAGCTTAGGGCTCATTATCTGTTGCCAAGAATATTGCCATAGACTTTTAATTAGATTCCCCACCTCCAGCCTCTCCTCACTACCAAATAAAATAAAATAAAATAAAATACTCCACTTCCTCATCTTCCCGGGATCATCCCTAGAGAGTTTGTTTTACAAATGAGGAAACTGAGGTCCAAGGAGTAGATGCAGGAGATAGATTGAGAGATTTGCAATCGAGCAGAGCTGAGTCTGAGCCTGCCTCAGAAATTACAGGTCTCTTCATTTCTCTTCATCTCATTTTGTATCTGTCTCATGTCTGCTCTTCTGCTCAGAATCATTCAATAGCCCCCACTGCCAAGAGAACCCGAGAATCTTAGCTCTGGAGCTGAAAGGTTTCTCAGAGGCAGTGAAGTACAAATCTTTCCTTCTAGAGTCTGCAAAAACAGTCCCTGCATTCAAGTATATTTATATTCTAGCAGGAGAGATAAAATGTACAAATTAGTTTTTGCAAGATATATTCAGAATAGACAGAACAAAGTCTCAGAAAAGATGGCCCTAGAGCTGGGGAGCTGGGAAAGGTCATCTCCACAAGGAACATTTGGACTGAGTCCTGAAGAAAATTGAGGATCCCAAAAAGTGAGGGGTGGGTGAGGGGGCAGGGCATTCTAAGCTTTGGGGACAGGCAGGGCTCACATGGGAGGAACAACAATAGGGCTTAGCCCCATTAGGTGTCAGTACCAGGATGGGAAGCCTCTGAGAGTGGGACTTAGGCTCCCATAAGGATTGGTTCCTGAGTGGTTCCAGACTGGCAAGATAGAGCAACAGTCCTGGAGTCAGAGGAACCTTAGACATTTAACACTTACTAGTTGGGTGGCTCTGGGAAAGACACTTAACTCCCAACTGTCTCACCAAAAGAAGAAGAGGATGATGAGGAAGGGAAGAAGGAGAGAGAGAGAGAGACCCAGTCTCAAAAACAAATATAAACATTAATTGTAATTATGCACAGATGGGGAAACTGAGGTCTAAAGAAAGTGACTTTGTAATTTGGTATTCTTCTTGAGCCCTCCAAAGCACAATTAGAAGCTTTTGAACTCCCCCCATCTCTCCTACCCATCCACCCCAGGGGAACAAAAATCAGTCAACTAGGGTGAGGGGAGCTGCTCTCCTGAAAAAGGCTGAGCAGCAGAGGGGCTGGTGAGCGCCTGGGGCATAAACAGACCACGCTGACTGACAGCTGCCCAGGCTCTGTGCTGAGTCACAATGTCCCAGTCCTGCTCTGCAGGCCAGCCTTGAAAGCCGGGCTTTGGTGTCCTGGTTTTTCTCTCCTCCTCCTAATTGAGTTACCTTTCCCAGCCTCCCTCCAACTCCTGAAATAATCAGGCTCAGGGCAGCCCTGGCAATGTGCTGGGAAGGTCCACCCCCAGTTTAGGTCCCAGCAGGGGGTGGGTCTGGACATGGAGCTGGAGTGGGTGGGAAGGAGACAAAGGAAGGAGGGAAGGGGAAAGATCACAGGGTGCTAGATTTAGAGATGAGAGAGACCCCCAAAGCCTTCTATTCTACCCCCTTTGTTTTACAGATGAAAAGGATAAAATGAAATCTAAGATCATCACTAGAGAGTTCATTTTACAAATAAGGAAACTGAGGTCCAGGGAGGAGACAAGTCTCTTCATTTCTCTCCATCTCATTTTTTATCTATAAAACGGGGAGTCCCTTCTCCAATGAAATCATTGCTATAAAACTAAAACAAACTAAAAATCTGCTTATTGCAGGGTCCTTGCTCAAATTCTGTTTGACAAAATACTTTGTGCATCTGCAAAAAACAAAAACAACACACAAAAACAAAAAACAAAACAAAACAAAAAAACAAAACACAACATAACGAAACAAAATTAAATTAAAAAAAAAGAATGTGTATCCACTCACTTAGAGTCTAAGAGGTTTCTTCCCCTGCTCCCCCCACCTCACAGCAGTGGGGTGCTGTGAGCACCCCACAAAGAGCAGACAGGCCATCTCTGTGTGAGAGCCCCACAAAGGATAGAGTGCTGACTACCATTGAGACTGGGACTGAACGGGGCTAGCTTGATGTCTGGCTTCCCAGACTCCTTTGGCTTCCTCCTGCTTCACAAAGGAAGATGTGATCCTATGGGTTCCCTGGGGGTTCCGAGTTCTGCTCCAAAGCCCTCGCAGACACAGGCACAGTAGGTGCTCTGTGTTTGACATCAGCTCTGACAGCAGGCAGCAGAGATTCAAAGGGACAGCAATCCAGGCTACCGATGGCCCCCAACTCTGGAGGCTGGGGAATAATCAAAGGGTAGCCATGATCACCCCACCCCTCTCCCATGTCCCTACTGGACCCCCTCATGCTGAGTTTTCTTAATTGAAGCCATGATCAGGAAAGCCTTTGAAAATAGGCCCTGGGTCACACCGGGATCAGGTTTTTTGGAAGTCTAATGGACCCAAGGGAAGCAGCTCTCTCCCCCCAATGCCTTTCCTGAAGACCCTTCATTTGACTGTGTCTCTTAAACAAGACCTCCACTGTCCTATCCTGTCTAGAATGGTCCCATTTAATGCCTGTGGCTTTCTCAGCCCCATCCTGAGCAATCCACTTGTCCCTCTCTGCAAAATGAGGAGTCCCAGACCATAAGACCCTTGGGGGGTACGTCCAAGATCTAAGAGGTAATTGTCTACACGTGGCGCGCTGAGGATCTGGCCAGAGCAGGGAGCTGCCCCTGGGTGAGGCTCCTTGAGCCATCCTCCTCCTCCTGCTTCCTAAGGTCTGAAATTTGCCAGTTCCGTGCTGGTCGGATCTCCGGATTTCGAGCCTAAAGACCTTACGCCAGCTTTTCCAACATTAGGATTTACTGATTTTATAGAAGTTGGTTTAATAAATATACCCACTCATACAAAAACCTCACGCTTTCCATCCCATCCTGAGGTCCCTATTCAGGGCAATGAAGGCCCTGCCACAAGAAGAAGGATTTATGGAGCACCTGTGATGCAGCAGCCACTGTGCTGGAGATACAAGAACAAATGGCACAAGGGCAGCTAGGTAGTGCAGTGGTTAGAGCGCTGGCCCTGAAGTCAGGAGGACCTGAGTTCAAATTTGACTCAGACACTTAACACTTCCTAGCTGTGTGACCCTGGGCAAGTCACTTAACCCCAATTGCCCCCCCCCAAAATGGCACAATGGTACCTGCCTTCAAAGAGACTCCTTTCTAATGAGGGAAAATACACAGGGGAAGGCTGTGATTGCCAGGGAATCGGGAAGGATGTTATATTTTTACATGGTGTCAAGTGCCCAGTGAGACAAAGGGACCTCTAAAAGGTGAAGCTAGCTGGCTCACAGGGGTCCGGTCTGTGGTTCTCCTCCTGGGGCAGACAAAGGAAGCTGGGAAGCCAGAGCCCCTGACGGAAGGGGAAGCGGGGGGCTCGGGGGAATTGCTCAGAATTCCAGGGGTCCCTTGGGGATACATCAGTCACTCGGGCTGTCGCCATCAGCACGGCCTCCCTCCCTCCCCAGGGAAGGGGCCTGCTCTAATAGCCTGCATCAAGAACTACATTTTTCATTCACAAATAAATCCCTTTTAGAAGACTTGATTTCTCCCCTGAGAGAAGGAACCATTGGGTAAGTGAAATTTGCTCTGCCGGGAAATGATGCTCCCCCTCCTGAGAGCAGATGAGAGCCAAGGGCAATGCTCTCCCCACCCCCAGCCCCCTCAGCTCTGGGGGTGGACAGCGTGGGTGCTCCAGGACCAAGACCGCTAGATGTCTGGCTTCTAGACATCTAGAGGGAATTGGAAGGCCTTTGCCCACGGCCTTTGGCTTCCTCCTGCTTCACAAAGGAAGATACCCAGGGAAGCAGCCACCGTTCTGCCTCCCATGGGGCCCTGCGGTGGGAAGCACTGAGAGGACCAGCTTGTCCCGAGCCCCTGGGGCATAGAAAGCAGCTGATTCCTCTGGCTGTTTGACTGGGCCATCCTCTAGCCCTTCTCCGGGCCATAATTATCTCCTCTACCTTTTTTCTTTTTTCCCTTATCTCCTCTACCTTTTTTTCTTTTTTTTTTCTTTATCTTCTCTACCTTTTTTTCTTTTTTCCTTCTCTCCTCTACCTTTTTTCTTTTCCTAACCTCCTCTACCTTTTTTCTTTTTTTTCTTTATCTCCTCTACCTTTTTCCCCCTTATCTCCTCTACCTTTTTTCTTTTCTTTTTTTTTTTTCCTGTTTCCAGGCAAATAAACTCAGAACAAAAACTCTTCGGAATACCCTAAACCCCACCTGGAACGAGACCCTCACCTACTATGGCATCACTGATGAAGATATGATTCGGAAGACCCTAAGGTGAATCTCCCTCTGGACTGACTGCGGGCTCCCCTCCCTCTTTTGTTCCCCCAGGCAGGGCTGAGCTAGAAAGAGCTGATGTAGTCTTAGCTTCAAGAACCAATTTTTTTCCTAATAACTTGTCTCTTTTTTCTATGTCTATGTAAAATTATCAAGTGCAGCCAGGCAGGAGAGCCAGGCAGCAGCTTGTTCTCCAAACACAGTGAGGGCTGCTGGGAGAAACAGCTCTCCTGGCAGGAGAGGGAGTTGGGGGAGATCAAGAGAGCCTGGGCAGCAAATATGGACTGGAGGGTCAGCCTTTGCCCATGCAAATTTATCTGAGAATTAGAGTATCAGGACCCCAGAGGGACCCAGATGTAACATTGTCCCCATCTGCACCATTGGGCAAGGTTATTATCATTACTATTACTGATGACAACTAGTATAGTGACTGGCATTTATCTAGTGCTAGAAAGCACTTTATATTCTATTCTGACCATGTCACTCTCCTGATCAGGAAACCTCAGTGGCTCTCTCCTGTCATACTCCAGGGAAAATCTCTGGCTTTGGAGTCTATAGACCTAAATTTAGATCATCCTCCCCTTCCCCCCAACTCCCTACTCTTCTGAATATAACCTTGAACAAGTCCCTCTGGACCTCAGTTTCCTAATCTGTAAGAGGACTGGGCTAGGTGGCCTCTGGGAAATGATTTTCAAGCCTGGCTCTGGGCTCCCTTTCCAGACTTAACACATATTTCCCTTCTTACCAAGCTGTGCCTTCCAGGCTGAGTGGCCCTTTTGCTGTTCTCTGCACATAATGTTCCAGCTCCATCTCTTTGCCTTTATTCAGACTGTGCTCCCCCTCACACTGACCCCTTTCTCCTTTCCTTTTCTTTTCTCCCCATCATCAAATCCCCAACTTCCTTGGGAGCTCAGCTAAAGCACCATCTCCT
Organism: Myrmecobius fasciatus; assembly: GCA_023553655.1. Lineage (NCBI taxonomy): Eukaryota > Metazoa > Chordata > Mammalia > Dasyuromorphia > Myrmecobiidae > Myrmecobius > Myrmecobius fasciatus. The sequence goes on from JAJPUD010001443.1 coordinate 415,104, forward strand.
TCAGGAAGTCTAACCATATGCCCAAAGTTCAAATCCCTTCCCACCCCAAAATCCCTCATTTCTATTCTGCATTAATTTCTGTGTTTATAATATCCCCTCCCCTAACCCCGCCCCCCACAATTTAAACTCCTGGAGGGCACGGAGAAATTTGGTTTTTTATGCCCATTCTAGCCCTTAGTAAATGTTTGCTCCATAAATTAACTGGAATGAGTAAACATTTATTATGCTCCTACTCTATACCAGGCACTGTGCTAGGGACTAGGGATACAGAGAATGGTTTGGTTTAGTTTATGTCCCATTGGATACATGAACATCCACACAAATCTATAAATACAGATTACTCCCATTTCAACTAGAGGAATCAAGACTGACTTCAAGGAGGAGGTGGCAAATAAACCAAACCTTGAAGGAAACTGGGGATTCCAGGAGGAGATGTAGAGGGAATTGGAGGCAGCCTGTGAAGTGGGGGAGTAAAATGGGGGGGCAAGGAGGGAAACAGCAATCCTAATAAAAGTATTATACCCATTTTTACAGATGAGGAAATTGATATATCGCGATCGAATCCCAGTGAGACATCACAGCAATACAGAAGCCGAGAAGGGATTTAGAATGAGGGGACAGAATCAGGCTGGGATTAAGGCAGCTTTAAGGGATAGGGAGTAAATTTCATAGTCCTAGGGAAGTCCCAGAAGAAGAAAATCCCTTCACCAAGACAGGAGGCGATTCCTATTAATAAGTTTGTTGCTAAAAAGTTAAGTGACTTGCAGAGAGACATGGTGCTGGATTAGAATCCGAGTCTCCCAGGGCTCAATTTCTATTCACTTGCCTCAGTGGCTCACAGATGGCATTCACACAGCTTTCGTGATTTGGGATCCCCCTCTGCCTCCTCTTAGAGAAGAGAATAGGGGCAGAATCTACTCCCTCGGACAGCTCCTCCTGCCCCCACCTTCCTCCCCAGTCTATTTAATAGTAACCCGTCTTACTTTCCAGGATTTCCGTCTGCGATGAAGACAAATTCCGCCACAACGAGTTCATCGGGGAGACTCGGATCCCCCTAAAAAAGCTGAAACCCAACCAGACCAAGACCTTCAGCATCTGCTTGGAAAAACAGCTGCCAGTGAGTAAAGCTCAGGGAGCCTCGGGCAGCCGATTCCTGATAGAGCCAGAATAAGCTAACCGAATTCTGATACAGGAGGCCATGTTGTAAGGAATGGTTCTAGAAGGAGAGATTCTGACTCTTTGTGATCCCATTGGGGGGCTTTCTTGGCAAAGGTACTGGAGTGGTTTGCCACTTCTTTCTCCAACTCATTTTTCAGATGGGGAAACTGAGGCAACAAGGGTGAAGTAACACAACTAGTAAGTGTCTGAAGCCAGATTTTAACTTAGGAAGATGATTCTTCTGGACTCCAGATCCGGCACTCTAACCACTGCAGCATTCAGCTTATGATAGGATAGGAACTGGGTTCAAATGGCACCTCTGATGCTTCCCTTCTGTGACTTTGGGCAAGTTCAAGGGCCCCAGTTTTCTCTTCTGTATAATGGGAAGGTTGGACTAGATGGCCTCTGAGGTGCCCTCCAGCTCCTGATCTGTGATCCTACAGCCCTGAGAGTTCCCTTATATGTTCCTAGCAGCCAGCTACAAAGTGTTCATGGATAGCTTCCTGCCCTTTCAGTCACGAGATTTATTGTGAGTGACTCCATCATGTCCAAGCAAAGAGACGAGACTCTTTCTGTTGCATTTCATAGGGTAGTGAGGAAGCTCCCTCTACCAATTAATTCATCAATCCATAAGCATTTTGTGGGAGGCAGTTGGGGTTAAATGACTTGTCCAGGGTCACACAGCTAGAAAGTGTTAAGTGTCTGAGGCCAGATTTGAACTCAAGTCCTCCTGACTTCAGGGCTGGTGCTCTATCCACTGAGCCCCCTAGCTGCCCCTCCATGAGCATTTATTAAGTGCCATGGGGTAGCTCATGGCACAGGAGTTCCAGGCCTAGAGCCAAGTCTTCCTGACCACAAGTCTATCCATTACACCACTTAGCTGTCTATAATCAAAATGTGCTGGCCACATTGAGGAAATTCTAAATTACAGACAAAGAGAGAAAGTCTTGCTCATCAAAATGTCACTCAGCTCAGTCGGGAAATAGATCAGGACATTTGCATGAGGACCTTCTGATCTAAGTGATCCCCACTGCAGGGGAGACAGACAGACAGACAGACAGAGACAGAGAGAGCAACACAGAGAGAGACACACACAAAGAGACACAGAGAGAGAGAGAGACCCCGAGTTATTCATTATGTGCGTTTTCTTCATATTAATCAAGGGGTACCCATAGTAACACAGGTCTGTGGCCACATAGGCTGCCCCTCTCAATCTCTCAGACCCATTCTAGCCAAATCCCCAGCATATCCTCCTCATCCTTATATATACATTCTGTGTGGATGGCCTAGTAGATTTCTAGAGCTGGAGTCTGCCTCAGTCTCCTCATCTGTAAAATGGGGAAAATAACAGCACTTACCTTGCAGGGTTGTTGAGATCAAATGAGATATTTATGTACCAACAGAGGTTGGAGGCTCCACGTGTGTAATGAGACCCCAAGTGTGTTAAGACACCGTCCTTGTGTGGCTTGAAGGGAGGCAGAGTAGACATCCATCCGTAGATTGTTCTCCTTGGTTGTTCTCTCGTTCCAAATAGGAGATTCTCATCCTTGCCAGGAAGGGAAATAGGAGGCTGGAGCTAAAGGTCATTCTGCTCTCCCAGAAGAAAGGGGGTAGTAGGTTAGCCATATATTTATCTGCTCCCTTAAATACTGTCCATCTAGGGGACATGATTAGGTTCCATCTAACTTCTGATCACTTCGGGAGGAGGGCCCAAGCTTGCCCCCTTTCCCACCTAATCCCAATTCCACAACAAACACACAGAGAAAATAGCAAGGAAGCCCATTTATCCAGATCAGAGCAAAACAGAAATCAGAGAGGGTGTATACAGGAGAATCTGTCGCACAGCATAAAGTGAAGGAGCTCTCCCATTGGGAGTGAGCCAGCTTAGCTCAACCAAGATCGCAGGATCTCACCTAAGGGGAAACTCCCTGTAGTCTCTAGAGGAGCACACTGGGAATAGGGACAAGACTGATAGTTCCCCTTCGTGACATCCCAGTCTTTTCCTTCAGCAAGCTGAAGTGGGGTTAGCTTCTCCCATTTTCTCTCTCATTGCTTGAAGAAGCCTCTGTCCTCAAAGGGAGACGGGCAAAGGCTGGAGTTCCTTTGACTGTCAGGAAGGGCAGGTCCTTCTTCTCCATCCTCAGGAGACAGTTCAATACCAGTGGGTTTGGGGACAGCGCTTCCATTTGTAAAGTGCTTTTTAATTCCCGAGCTACATAAATGCACCCCATGATTCTTACCATTCACTATTGGGACATGCAATTCAGAATCATTATTATGGATTCAGTTTGTCTTCGATAAGAGTCAGCATGGCAGAATGGCTACGGGGCCAGGAAGATCTCACTCCTGAGAGGCCCTCAGTGGTCACTTAGCCTCAGGGTGGGCATCTAGGCCGGAGATCACCATCCTCAGGTCCATGCATCAAGCGCCACTCCAGATTAAAATGTCCCAGAACCAGATTAAAATGTCATCAGAAAATATATAAGAAAAATTGTAGAGGCAGCTAGGTGGCCCTAGCTGTGGAGGAGGACCTGAATTAAAATCTGGCTTCAGACACTTTCTAGCTGTGTGATCCTGGACAAGTCGTTTAATCCCAATTCCAGAAAGAAAGAAAAAAGAAAAGAAAGGAAAGGAAGAAAAAAAGGAAAGAAGGAAGGAAGAGAGAGAGAAGAAAGAAAAAAGAGAGAGAAAGAAAGAAAGAAGAGAGAGCGAGGGGGAAGGAAGAGAGAGAGAAAGGAGAGAGAAAGAAGGAGGAAGAAAGAAAGAAGGAAAAGAAAGAAGAGAGAGTGAGGGGGAAGGAAGAGAGAGAGAAAGGAGAGAGAAAGAAGGAGGAAGAAAGAAAGAAGGAAAAGAAAGAAGAGAGAGTGAGGGGGAAGGAAGAGAGAGAGAAAGGAAAAAGAGAAGGGGAAAAAAGAAAGAAAGAGAAAAAAGAAAGAAAGAAGAGAGAGTGAGGGGGAAGGGAGAGAGAAAGGAGAGAGAGAAGGAAGAAGAAAGAAAGAAAGAGAGGAAGAAAGAAAAAAGGAAAGAAAGGAAGGAAGGAAGGAAGAAAGAAAGAAAAAGGAAGGCAAGAAAGAGGGAAGGAAGGAAGGAAAGAGAGAGGGAAGGAAAGAAAAAGGGAAGGAGGGAGGAAAGGAAGGAATAAAAAAACAGGTAATGTTAATTTGGGTCCTCCAAGCATGGGAATCCATTTCTCTTCCAGTGTGGATGTCTCTGACTGCAGAAGGCCCAACCTCAGCCTGCATTGGTAAAGGAAGCTTCCTTACCAAGATCTACCCATATCAATGAAATTAGGGGTCAAGATTTGTTGTGCATTCATTTCAGTCACATCCAAATCTTTGTGACCCCATTAGGGGTTTCTTGGCAAAGGTACTGGAGTGTTTGGCCATTTCCTTTTCCAGCTCATCTTTCAGATGAGGAAACTGAGGCAAACAGAGTTAAGGGGCTTGAAGCTTGAATGTCCCAAAGCTAGGAAGTGTCTGAGGCTGGATTTGAAGTCAGGGGGATGAGTCCTCCTGACTCCAGGCCCAGGATTCCAACCATTGTGCCACCCAGCTGCCCAGAGGTCAGGATTCTAGCTTTTTAAAGTCTTCATCACAGCTGGAGCAAGATAGCTAAATCCGGCCGGCTTTACACTTAAAGGCCAGTGATCTGGCCGCTCAGATTCTCCAGTGGCTCTGTGCTCTTTGTGACTCAGAAGCTCCCTCCAAGGACATAGACAGCAGGGCCTGCCCCATCTCCTGCCCTGTTTGCCACAGAGGGCCCACTCAGCATGCTGGGAGCTTTCCTCAGTTCCCCCTGACCTAGTAAGCCTAGGGGAACCATCCCCCTGTCACCCCTCCTCCTATTTGTGATCTCAATGGAAAGAAATCAGGTGGAGAGTCATCCTTCGATTGAAAACCCGCAGAGAATATTAGCATGAATATGATTAATGTGACTTTAATCTTATCCCGGTTCAGGCCAATCATATTGGGGGACAGACATCTCCCTCCCCAAACCCTCTCGTGAACCCATGTTGGGACACATCTCAGCTTCCTAAGGTGTCCAGCCAGGGCCCAGGGCTCCCTCCTCACTGGCCTTGTCGTCCCTGGCTCTGCTGGATGATAATACCTTGAGTCCTAGAGCTTTGAGGGGGCCTTTGGGGCCATTGAGTGCATCCCCTTCATTTCCCCGAAGAGTAAAAGTGATCGAGCTTCAGGGACTTGTCCAGAGTCACACAGTTGGTAAGTGGCCGGATGTGAGCTCAGGAATCCCTGCCTCTACCTCCCCTGTGCCAGTTCGGGGCTGGGGGAGGGAGGGGGGCTGAATGTGGTGCTCCCACTGGTCCGAGCAGAGCCTCTCCTCCCGCCAGAATACGCCCATCCACACTGCCAGGGGCGGGAGACCATCCTGGCTACCCTCCATGTTGTGCTTCCCCCACAGGTGGATAAGACAGAAGACAAGTCCCTGGAAGAGCGAGGGCGGATCCTGATATCCCTCAAGTACAGCTCCCAGAAGCAGGGCCTCTTGGTGGGCATCGTGAGGTGTGCCCACCTGGCGGCCATGGATGCCAACGGATACTCTGACCCCTATGTGAAAATGTAAGTGGAAAGGGGGAAGGGGACTCCAAATGGGACATCCCTCCCCCTCTGTCCTTCCAGGGTCCGAGATCTACCAGCGACCTCAAGGACGGGCTCATCAACCCCTCCTATAGCAGATGAGGTAACTCCGTGGAAGGATAGAAAGTGATTAGCTCCGGCGGGTAATGCCGCCACTAGGTGGCGCCATCCGCGATCCTCAGGGCAGCAGCGACCAAAATGGCCTCACTACATTCGAGTCCCGTTACAGCGAGGCGGACTGCGGCTGTGCTCTGCCACAAATAGTCCCTGTGAACTTTGGGGTAGAATTAGCCCAGAGGGCAGCAGCTACTTTAGTGCTGTTACTCCGGCACCTGCGCATAGGCCCTGCCCAGCCTCCCCATCATTTCATGCCCCTCCACATGCCCCGTCTGTGACTGGCAAGACAGCCTCCCTTCTTTCCCTCCTCCCTCAAGCACTTCTGCTCTGGGCCAGGCAGAGGGAGTCCCAGAGGATACAACTGACGAATGGAGGGAGGGATACATGCTCAAGAGGATTTTACCAATGTAGAATCAAAAATGTTTTTGGAGACTGGCTATGAAGGGTAAGCTAAGGCAGCTGGGTGGAGCAGTGGATAGAGCGCTGGACCTGAGTCGGGAAGTCCTGAGTTCAAATTCAACACTTAGGAGTCGCGATATGAGCGAGTCATTTAACCTGCTTGCCTCAGTTTCCTCATCTGTCAAATCAGCTGGAGAGGGAAATGGCCAGCCAGTCCAGTATCTTTGCCGAGAAAACCCTCAGGGTCATGGAGTCGGGCACATCTGAAATGACTGAACAACAACAAAGAATGGCTCAAGGCAGCCCTGGGTTTGGATTCCCCCCGGGCTGGACAAATTATAACCCATTCTGTGCCTCAGCTGCTTCATCTGTCAAATGAGGCTTTGACTGAGCCTGCTGGGAAGGTCTTGGATGTAAAAATCCCGCCCTGCACATTGTAAAATCCCCGGCAACCATCAGCTTGAGCTCTTCTGTTCGGCTCATGCTTCGGGGGTCCTGGGGCTTTGACTGGAGATTTAGAAAAGCGGCTCCAAGCAATGCTCAATGGAGCCGCAGCGCCCCCTTGTGTCCACAAGGCACATTGCCGGTTACATATAACTGCGTCAGTAAATGACCGCTAGCCCTGGGAATTCCGGAGTTCCCTGAGTTCAAATCTGCCCTGTGACATTTCTTCCCTGTGGCCTCAGTTTCCCTGTCAGGAAAATAGGCTCTCTCTGCATCTCCCTGGATCTGGAAATAACATTTCTGAAAAATGAATTTGTAAATAAATTGAAAAGAGACCTCAAAGGCCAAACTGTCCAGCCTTCTCATTCTTACAAAGAAGGAAACTGAGGATCCCGTGGATGTAGTGACTTGGGTAAGATCACACGGGTGATCATCATGAGAGGTGGGAGATCACCGGCCTGAGAAGCAGTGGACAATCTGGCACATAGTCAGCTCTTTAATAAATGAGAACTTGTGAGGTACCAGTCTTAAGTTCTTGTATCTGGAACTGGGAAGTACCTCCAAGGCCACCTGGATTCATCCTCCTCATAGATGAGAAAACCAAAATGATTTGCCAGAGTCCCACTGTAAAACGAGGCAGGTGGGATCTGAACCCCAGGGGTGGCTGTCTCTGAGGGCAGTGTTCTTACTACTGGACTATTCTAACTCTAAGACATTTTCATTGGTCTAGGGAAAAGGAAAAGAGGGCTGATGTCCACCGCAGAAAAGAGCATTTAAAAAATTGGTGAACTGGGGCAGCTAGGTGGCGCAGTGGATAGAGCACCAGCCCTGAAGTCAGGAGGACCTGAGTTCAAATTTAGTCTCAGACACATAACAGCTGTGTGACCCTGGGCAAGTCACTTCACCCCAATTGCCTCAGCAAAAAAGCAAAAAAATAAATAAATAAATAAATAATTGGTGAACTGTGCCTTTGTTCTCACAGCTATCCATTCTCAAGAGTCCCGTACTTGTCTCCCACCATGAAAGATTCGTTCATTCAGCAGGCCTTTATTCAGTCCCCACAACATGTATATTAGAACATTAAACTACTAAATATATAAAATATATTTGCAAAATAATTTAGGGGCAATCAATAGCAGAAAGAAGGGGAAATGTTCCATCCAAGAGAGCCAGTGGGGTTAACATTTCAGAGTATTTGCTGAGCCTGATTCCCAAAAGAAAAAGAAAATTTGTGCCATCTAAATTTATCTGGAAATGCAAACACACTTTCATTTTCCCAATGTAGGAAGCTTTACCCTATTTTTTGTTGCTATTGTTAATCATTTCAGTCATAACCCCGTATTAGAGCTTTCTTGGCAAAGTTACTGGAGTGATTTGCCATTTCCTTCTCTACCCATTTAACAGATGAGAAAACTGAGGCAAACAGTGATTTAGGCAGTCACACAGTTAGTGTCTGAAGTTAGATTTGAACTCAGGAACTCCAGACTCGGCCACTCTATCCACTGCCATACCTAGCTGCCGGTTTACTATTTTTTACTATTTACTATTTTACTATACTAAAAATTTACTATTTTTTTTTAATAAATAGTCCTTGGAAATGGAATTATAAATGAAAGCACATTCTGAAAAAATGAATTTATAAGATGATAAGTTCTAGATTGAGAAGGGACCTCAAAGGCCATACTGTCCAGCCTTCTCATTCTTACAAAAAAGGAAACTGAGGACCCGTGGATGTAGTGACTTGGGTAAGGTCACACGGGTGATCATCATGAGAGGTGGGAGATCACTGACCTGAGAAGCAGTGGACAACACTGGCTGGAAAGCCAACCTTGAAGCCAGGGAGATCTGAATTCAAATTCTACTTCTGACATATGCTGGATTTGTGAGTGAGCAAGTCATTTCACTCCTGCCTGTCTCAGTTTCTTCATCTGTAAAATGGAAATGGTAATACTTCTAAAGATTGTTGTGAAAACTCTCTGAAAAATGTCTATCATGGAATAATTAATGATGAATTAAATTGGATTTAGTGGCAAGGGAAATCCCTGGAAATCTTTCCTCACCTGCTGAAAGTTCCCAGCCAGCCCAACCCAAGCCAACATCCTGACGCTTCCCAATCCTGATCAGTGTCTTGGTTATAATTATAGATACCTGAAACCTGACGTGGACAAAAAATCCAAACACAAGACAGCTGTGAAGAAGAAAACCCTGAATCCGGAATTTAATGAGGTACCGGGGACGAGGGGAGACAGAACGAGGGCAGCCCAAGGCCGGGCAGAGTGATGCCGGCCTGAGCGCCAGGGGCCAACTCACTGAGCAAACAGGCAAATTCCCAGAATTCCCTCAGAGCTGGACCTAGCTCTGGGCAGAATTTCCAGGAACGCCCGGCCTTCCACCATGAAAGAGTAGCTCCTATTCATCCACCCAGGAGAACTTATTCAGTCCTTACCACCTAGGAAAGTATATGCACCAAAAACATTAAAATACAAAATACATAAAATAATTTGGGGGCTGACTATAGCAGAAAGCAGGAAAGTGTTCATACATGGGAGCAGCCTCTGCAAAGGTATAGAGAAAAAGGGGTAGAAATAGTT
>JAJPUD010001444.1:0-39984 GCA_023553655.1 Myrmecobius fasciatus
CCCTTTCCCTCCTCTAAGATCTCTTTGGGATATAGGCCCAGTAGAAACACTGCTGGGTCAAAGGGTATGCACAGTTTGACAACTTTTTGAGCATAGCTCCAAATTGCTCTCCAGAATTGTTGGATCCGTTCACAGTTCCACCAACAATGTATCAGTGTCCCAGTTTTCCCACATCCCCTCCAACATTCATCATTATCATTTCCTGTCATTTTAGCCAATCTGACAGGTGTGTAGTGGTATCTCAGAGTGGACCTTTTGATTTTGATTAAATCTTTTATTCAAGTGGACCTTTATTATACCCTACCCCAGGAGAAGTCTGGTAGAATTTTGTTTTTAATTTAAATTTTATTTTTTATTTATTTATCTTTTTTAACACACATCGCTTTATCAATCATGTTGGGAGAGAAAAATCAGAGTAAAAGGGAAAAACCATGGGAGAGAGAAAAAAAACAGAAAAAAAAGAAATAACATAGTACATGTTGATTTACATTCAGTCTCCTTAGTTCTTTTTCTGGATGCAGATGGCATTTTCTGTCCAAACTCTGTTAGGATTGCTTTAGATCACTGAACCACTGAGAAGAACCAAACCTTTCATAGTTGATCATCACACATTCTTGCTGTTATTTTGTACAATGTATTCCTGGTTCTGCTTGTTTCTCTAAGTATCAGTACATGTGAATCTTTCCAGGCCTTTCTAAAATCAGTTTGTTTATCATTTTTAATAGAACGATAATCCATTACCTTCATATGCCACAACTTGTTCAGCCATTCCCCAATTGATGGGAATTTACTCATTTTCCAATTCTTTGCTATCACAAAAAGAACTACAAACATTTTTGTACATGTGGATCCTTTTCCCTCCTTTTTGATTTCCGTGGGATACAGTAATGGCACTGTTGAGTAAAAGGATATGCACAGTTTTATAGCCCTTAAGGAATAGTTATAGATTACTCTCCAGAATAAAGAGCACAACTCCACCAACATCACATTAGTGTTCCAGTTTTCCTACATTCTCTCCAACATTTATCTTTATCTTTTCCTGTCATCTTAGTCAATCTGAGAGGTGTGAGGTAGAACCTTAGAGTTGTTTTAATTTGCATTTCTCTAATCAATAGTTATTTAGAGCATTTTTTCATATAGTTATAGATGAATTTAATTTTGTCATCCAAAAATTATTTGTTTATATCCTTTGACCATTTATTGAGGAACGACTTATATTGTAAATTTGACACAGTTCTTTATATATTTTAGAAATGAGGACTTTATCAAAAATACTGGCTGTAAATATTTTTTTCCCAGTTTTGTACTTCTCTTTTAATCTTGTTTCTGTTGATTTTGTTTGTGTAAAACTTTTTAATATAATTTAATCAAAGTTATCCATTTTACCTTTCATAATGTTCTCTAGTTCTTCTTTGGTCATAAATTCCTCTCTTCTCCAAAGATCTGATAGGTAAATTATCCTTTCTTCTCCTAATTTGTTTATGGTATTCTGGTAAAATTCTTAGATTAATTCTTTGCATTGACAAATCAGAACCCCAGAGTTACTGTATCTAATCAGAAAATCAAGTTATGATGTCAATCCCCAAGGTGATATTTTCCTATAAAAGACCCACTCAAACTGTACACTCCCCAACTCTTTTCAGGGTGCAAAATCCCTTTTAGTGTTAGCCTGCCAGTCAATAGCTTATCCTCCTTTGCTCATTTCTTTTTGGGGTTAGCCTCATAATTCACCATTTGCCATTCCTTAATGGTATCTCAGATAAGGAACTTGTCTTTTCCTTGGCTAGTTGCTAAAACTCCTTTCCTTACTAAAAACCCTTATGGATTTAATAATAGTAAAATCTTTGCCCCTTGATTTGGAGAAGGAATAAGCCTACAAATTCTTCTGAGACAATCTGTGACACCATTCCTATACTTTTGAGGTATCAACCCCTACTCTATCATTTGGTGGCTAACCCCATCATTTTGATGACCTCATATGGGGAGAAGCTAACAGCCCCCAGTAATTACAACATTGTCACTTAGTCCACACCTTTGACCCTTCAATTTTTCTTAGGCACAGACATCCTATGTTCCCTTTGGGCAGTACATGGTATTCCTCTTGAATATTGGACTGTTGATTTAATGACATTTCAGTCAAATATACCTGAAATCAAAACTTAGAATAATATCAAATTACAGTCTCATGAAATTTTTACCTCAAACAGCAGAAATTCATTAATTAACAGCCTAGTTGTTGTTTAGTAGTTTTAGTTGTGTCCCACTCTTCATGACCTCTTTTGAGCCATTTTTCTCTATTTTATTTTATTGATAAGAAAACTGAAGCAAGCAAGGTTAAGTGATTTATCTAGGATCACTCAACTAGGAAGTATCCAAAGCTAGATTTGAACTTTTTTCCTAACCCCACACTCAGTACTTTATCCATTGTGCCACTTAACTGTCACTCATAGCTCAGGACTAGGTTAATTCCCTCATGAGCACATTCAAAAATTAAGAATAATTATATTCTAGAGTTTTGCACATATACAGTGAATAGTAGTTCACATATCCAGTGACTAATTGGTTCAAAAATCCCCAGAAAATTCCTGGTTTTTATAAATTTCCAGAATAACATTCTTATTCCTTATTAATTTCTAAGGCAAAATGAAATCTCTGAATCTAAAGTCTGTTGTTATTAATTTGGTTCAAAGATGGAACTTTAGTACATATTAATTATTAACAGATAAAATTTCATGATTTTTGAAATGATCTTGGATGAAACTCACTTTGTTTTTTAAAGTTAATTTGTATGTTTTTCCACTTTGGCTGGAAGAGGTCCTATTTCCTCAAACTGCAGCTCTCCAGAGTTTCACATCATGCTGTCAGCAGGGTTGGTATGATCTTATGACCTAGGCCAAGTAGGAAGTCCTGAGCAGTCTCACAGATGAGGATCTCTGAAGAGGATTTTTACTCTTTTCTCTTAACAGTGAGTCATTATTATTATCATTATTTTCTAATTTAAAAGAAAATATACCCCACAGTTTTAAAAACCTTTTTGTCCCATTCTTTTGAGAATATAATTCATAAGAAGAGTTTTTAAAAAGGGAAATTACCTTTTTAATGGCTTTTCTGATACAATGATTTCTTAAATTTCATAATTTAAGAACCATTTTAGAAATACAATAATAACATACACAAGATTGTTTTTTTTTAACTTATTACCAATCAGGTGATAGTAATTCAGCCAAATGCATTTCCAAGTTTTCTTATCTGAAAAATCATTTATCTTACTATGACTGTCATTTTATAATAGTCATATTTTAGTATGTTATGGAGTAATTATATTCAACAATAGTTTATATAGTTTTATGTATCAGGCCTTTACTGGTTTTTAAAGCTTGATTTTTTTTTTTAAGAGTTTTAGAGCTCTGCCTCCTGTAATAATTGAAAATGTTTAGTTTTTGATTTTTCATTAGTTACTTGAATTTCTTAAATATATCAACATAACAATCTGCTAATTTATGTCACAGGGCAATTATAAGTAGTAAGAATCAAAATTTTCCCTTTCTAAGACTTAAAATCTGAATGGAGTCCATGCTAATTTAGAAAAGTAGTACAACATTATCAAATAAATATTTTATCCAATTAAATTCTTAAAAGATATGAATGTTGTATTGTTCACTCTCTGCAATAAGCCAGGTGCTGTATTAAATATAACACAATTATATAGTCCTCTCAACAATCTTGGGAAGGGAGGGAACTATTATTTTTTATTATTATCCCCTTTATAGAAACCCCCAGGTTATAGAAACTGAGAAAAACAGGTGAAGGTCACATGGCTAATAGCAAGTGTACTGCAATTTCAAAATTTAATGCCAAGTACTTAGCTAAAGTACTGATTTGCTCTAATTTCCCTAATAGTACTGAGAACACATCTTTTTAAAAAAAAAATTTAAAGTTTTATTTTCAAAACATATACATAGTTAATTTCCTTTTTTAAAAAAATTGAAGCTTTTTATTTTCAGAGCATATGTATGGATAATTTTTCAACATTGACCCTTGCAAAACCTTGTGTTCCAAATTTTCCCCTCCTTTCCCCCACCTCCTCCCAATATATGTTATACATATGCAGTTCTTCTACACATATTTTCACAATTATCATGCTACACAAGAAAAAACTGAGAACACATCTTACTGCAAATGAGAACACAATTTAATTTCAGGCAGTTATTCAAATCAAGGTTGCTTTTACTATCTCCAGTTCTAATGTTTAGAATCTTAATTTTCCCAGAGTCATTTACTGTTAACATTTCATTCACATTAAGAAGTAATTTGACTTGAGAAATGATCAGATAAGTTGGTCTTTTGAGATACTCTACCCGACCACCCAGTAGAGAATAGGTATTCCAATGTTATGCATACTCATGTTAATGTAGGCTGAATTCCTCCTTCAATTCTCCCCTAGGATTGTAGTGAGGCATTTTTCTGGCCAACTGTAATCTCCTCCAGGTTCTAGGAGGACTAGGACAAAATTCTAGGGATTAAGATGTCTCTCCTCTAATGATCTTAGTTTAAACTCCTATTCCTGGTGTGTTCCCCCACTAATAACCACCAAATCTCAGTTAACTTATAGAAAAATATCACAAGCAGCCAGATAGCACATTAGATAAAACACTGGACTTAGAATCAGGAAGATCTGAGTTTATATCTTTCCTCACATATTCATTGACTTTGTGACCTTGTATGAGCATATCACTTAACTGCTAGTTGCCTCAGTTTTCACATCTGTAAAATGGGGGGTAAAAATCACGCTTACTAGAGTAGTTGTGAGAATCAAATGAGATAATATTTGTAAAGGTTTTACAAGCCTTAAAATGCTACAAATGTTCCCATTATTGTTTACAATTATGATGATGATGATTTCAAAGATATAACAAAATATGTTTCTATATAGCATTAGTCCCACCCAGTACACACTCCTAGGTTGCATCTTGTTGAATGAGTTCTTTTCTCTTTGTTACAATTGGGCTGGGTCCCAAAGCTTCAGGCCATTGATGCTGGGCTGACTGCAAAATGCATTGATGGATTCCATTCCTCTACTCTCAGTTGCTCTTTAGACACTTAGAGGTCCTCCCTTTAAAATGAAAGCACACATAAGCCAGGTGGGCAAAGAACAAAGTGCTGTACGGGAGAATACTTAGACATCATTGTGCTTCATCAGCTGCCATCAACTGGCTGGAAGTGAATGAAAGAGCCCAGATGAAGGGGTCTGAGGTTATCTAGGACCTTGTGAATGAACAACTCCTCTTTCCCTTTCCCCCATCCCTTTTCTGGCTTTATAACCACAGCCAATCAAGTGGTTTGTACTCCATACTTTGTTAGCAGACTGGAAATAGTTACAAAATGTCTATTTGTGCTTCAGAATCTCAGAGACCATTCCATTACATGTTACCAGCCTCTTCAGGAGACAACTGAATCAGCAGCCGTGTTCATTTCAGTCTCTATTACCTAACTGCCCATTCCATCCTTTTGGCTTAGTGTCATTTGGCACAATAAATTCTATCTGTAAGAATTCAAGAACTTCCACCTGCTAGCTTAGACCTAGGTACCTGAACCTGGAAGGTAAGGATCCTGTAAACTGTTTTACTCTTTGGGAATAGTTGCCTTTTCATACTGGGTCCAGTGAATGCTGCCAGGAAAGAAGGGCTTTCTAACTCTTGTGAATCACTCACTGACCACCCAATCCTTCTCAAAGTGAGCATTTCTCCCAGGTGTTATCTTTATGAGATTATTTGGAGCCCAGTGTCTTCACAATACCAGCCTTCCTTCAAAGCACAGATCACATGTTGCTTCCAAGAAATCCTTCCTCATTCATCTGTTATTAATTCTTTTTATCTTTTGAAATTACTTTTGTAAATCTTTTCTTCTCCATGTACATGTTGAATATTTCCATAGCTCTTTCTACTTTTTTGTTGGTATACACTCAACTTGTAGCATAGAGCACTGGACATTTTAGGCATTTAATAAATCTTTGTTAAATTTCATTTTAGAATTAGGTGGGAAATTATTGTTTCATATTCAACCTAATCACTGGTGATACTGTTCTTCAATTATGTCTGACTGTTTTCTTGGCAAGGATATTGGAGGGTTTGCTTTTCTGTGATTTGTTGAGCTAGTACATATCTGAGGGTAGATTTGATGTCAAGTCCTTAATCTCTGGTAGTTATAACTAAAAATTACCTCCATTCAGTCTAATTAACTACTATGTGCGAGGCATTGTAATAGCAAAAATCTCATTCTGTTGATATTTTAACAACAAATTTTCAAAATAAGTTTAAAAAAAAAAAAGACTTTAATTTCCCCAAGTATCCCTCTCTTTTCTAGAGAGTCATCCCATATAATGTAGCATTTTTAAAAAGTAAGATAATATTTATAAAATCCTTAGTACAGTGCTTGACATACAGTAGGCACTTAAAGATTTAAGAAAAAAGGGGAAAATCAAGATAACTGATTATTATATTGATTTTCTGAAAATTTGTGTAACCTGCAACTTTATGGATCTTCCCCCTCTAAAAAAAAGTTGAGGTAGGAATGTTTCTCATATCTCTTTAGAGCCGTGTTGCTTCTATATAATTTTACATAATTTAGTTTTGGTGTGTATGTTGTGCACTTGTACTTTCCATTTCTATGATAATAATTACTATATATGTCGTTTTATTACTTGGCTTAGCACATTTTGCCTCAGTTCATGTAGATCTTTCCATCCTTCTCATATTTGCCACATACATCATTTCTTTGAGCACAGTAATATGCCATTATATTCATGTGTAATAGTTTGATTAGCCATTTCCTAATTGATGGGGACATCTAATTTATTTCTAAAAATTTTGCTATCACAAAAATTCAACTACAGCTATTTTGGTATATATGGATATTTATTTTAAAATCAATGCTATCTTTGGGGTATGAATTCTGTAATGGAATCTAGGTCGAGGAATATGGACATTTTTAGTCACTTTATATGGATAATTCCAAATTTTCCAGTATAATTATACTGATTTGCAGTACTGAATAGCATCAGTGCTTTAGAAAATAGCATCAGTGTTCAAGAAAAATTCTGACAGTACTGACTATTGCTATCTTGTGTTATTTTTGCCAGTTTGGAGAATGTAAGGTAAAACCAGGTTTGCTCTGATTTACATTCTTATCATTAGTGATTTGATGCATTCTTTCATATAGTTAAAATTTTGTGATTCTTCTTTTGAAAACTGTTTATTCATATCCTTTAACAACTTATATAATGGGGATTGAGTGTTTATTATATACGTATCTGTTGATTATTTATGTGTCTTACATACTAAACTCTTTTAAAGAAATGGATACAAAGATTTTTTTTTTCCCCTATTCATTAGCTTCCCTTGTTATTTCAAGGACTTTAATTTTGTTTATGCAGAAAATTTTCAGCTTCATGTAATCAAATTTATCTATTTTACCTTTTGTAATTACCTCTATCCCTTCTTTGGTTAAAATATATCTCCTCATGACTGAGAAATATATGATTATATGATCTGCTTCTTAAAAAAATTTTTTTTTGCTATGATCTTTGCTATTAAAGCCATGCATTCTTTTAGAATGTATTATAAAGTATATTGTAAAGAAGTTGTTTTAAGTCTGATTTCTATCACACTGCTTTTTTCCAGTAATTTTTTTATCAAATTTTTATTAAATAGGGAGTTCTTTTAATGTTTGGTGATTGAGTTCCATGGTCCCTGATTCTGCTTTGGTCTGTTCCATTGATGTACCTTTCCATTTTTAATCAATGCTGCATGGCTTTGGTGCATTTTACAATATAGTCTGGGAATGGTATTCTACCTTATTTTCCTCCATTTCTCATAATTTTCCTTGATCTCCTAGACCTCTTGTTTTTTCCAAATAAATTTTGTTACTATCAAATTTTATGAAGCATCCCTTTGACAATGATAATTTGTTAGGTACAGCATTAAAAGTATAAATTAACTTTAAAATTTTTTTAAAAAACTTTTTTATTTTAAAAAGCAGAATAAAAAAAGGAATATAAAACAAAAGAGAACTTTGTCAGGTGCCCAGCAGATCATCATGTACCTCATTTATATAACATAATTACTATTTTTACCTTAACTTTGTCCCAATCTTTCTTTTGAGCTGCCCTATTGTTGATATCGATTTTAAACATATGGTATTCATTTTCCCTGAAGGGAAAACACCAATTTGTCACTGTTGAGTTCCTTGAAATTAATCTTTGATATTGGCTTGTATATATTAAATTTTCTATTAAATTAGGATTTAGTTGATAGAAAGTTCTGAAAATCTGCAAGTTAGTTGAATGTCCATTTTTTTCTTGTTCAATATTATAGATACTTTTGCTGGATATATTTTTGGCCTCAGGCCTAGTTCTGATTGTAGATATGATTCCAGGTCCTGCAGTCTTTTATTGTGGCTGTTGATAAGTTCTGTACAGTTCTAATTATAGATCCAGCATATTTGAATTGTTTTTTTTGGGGGGGAGGCGGGGGGACTGGTGGTGGTTTTTGTTTTGTTTTGCTTTGTTTCTTGTAAAATCTTCTCTTTGATCTGGGGATTTGGAAATAATGTTCCTATGTGTTTTGCACAAAGGATCTCTGTGAGGTGGTAATTGATGAATATTTTTCTATTTCTACTTTCCCCTTATGTTCTATCACTCCAGGACAATTTTCTTGGATCATTTCTTGCATTATTGTGTCAAGATCCTTTTTTTGGTCACAACTTTCATGCAGTCCAATTATTCTTAGATTTTTTTCTTCTTGATCTGTTCTCCAGATCTGTCATTTTTATTATGAGATGTTTCACATTCTATTCTATTTTTTCATTCTTTAGAATCTGTTTTATTATTTCTTGGTCTCTCATAACTTCACTGACTTCCCCTTGCCCAATTTTAATTTTCAAAGAGTTATATCTTTGAGTCTATCTACTTTTCCAGGTGTTTTAACTTTTTTTTTTCATAATCTTCTTGTTTTCTTGAATGGTTTTTATTTTTTAGTTTTTCCTTAATGTCTCTCATTTGATTGATTTTGCTGAGGCAGTTGGGATTAAGTAACTTGCCTAGGGTCACACAGCTAGGAAGTGTTAAGTGTCTGAGGTCATATTTGAACTCAGGTCCTCCTGACTTCAGGGCTGGTGTTCTATCCACTGCCCCACCTAGCTACCCCACTCATTTGATTTTTAAATTCTTTTTGAGTTCTTCTAAAAATTTTCTCTGGGCAGGAAGCCATTTCATGTTACTCTTTGGGATAGAAACTTTTTTTACTTCAGTGTCCTCTGAAGATGAACCCCAGTTTTCTCTGTTCCCATAGTATTTTTTGGTAGGGTTCTTCTTTGCTGGTTGATTTTTTTTTTTAATAAGAGATATTAATATAAGCACCTCCAATTCTGGGGTCAGGGGGATGGTGTCTCTGGCTTTACCTCAGCTCTCCCTTCTGACCAGGAACCTCAAACCAAGAACACTAACCTCCAGGAAGTGCAGCCAGCAACATCCTTGCCTCCCTGCCTTTACACTCATGGGTCTATTGGTTCCTTCTTGCCCAGGTTTGTTTGCAATGCAGCTGGACCTGGATGTTCCTAATCAGCTGAGGTTCACTCCCTCTTCTAGGACTCAGACCCCACTCTACAAGCAGTGTAAGAGGAAAAGTTTCTATGGTTCCTGATGAGGCTCCAGCCACACTTAGCTAGTCCCAGGGCTCCCTATTTGGTGTTTTTATGGAAATAGCCCAGAAGTCTTTGCACTTCACATGGGTTAATACCCTGCTTAGATCTTCTCAGTTGTCTCAGGAAAACCTTTATTCTGACCTATGTCTTCTTGATTTTTCAGCAGTCTGTGTTCATCTTGAAATACAAATTTGTTCTATTTGTGGGAGAAATCTGGAGAGCTTGAAATTTATCAACCTATTCTGCCATCTCAGAATCCTCTTGTAAATTAACTTTGATAGTTTTGTAATTTTTATTATATTGGCATGGCTTTGCCATGAGTACTACCATTTTCTTAAGTATGTGAGTTCTTTATTTTTTAAAGGAACATTTTGTAACCTTATTTATACAAATATTTTTGTGTTGTTTGATAGTTATTTGTCCCTAATGAATATTGATGCAAAAATTTTAAATAAGATATTAGCAATGAGATTACAGAAAGTCATCCCCAGGATAATACACTATGACCAAGTAGGATTTATACCAGGGATGCAGGGCTGGTTCAATATTAGGAAAACTATCAGCATAATTAATTATATTAATAACCAAACTAACAAAAACCATATGATTATCTCAATAGATGCAGAAAAAGCCTTTGATAAAATCCAATACCCTTTCCTATTAAAAACACTAGAGAGTATAGGAATAAATGGGGTTTTCCTTAAGATAGTTATTTGGAATGAGACTTTCTTTTCTTGCCTCTTGATTTTTGTTATTTTATATAAATACAACTCATTTTGAGAGTATATTTTGTTATCTGCACCTTTTCTTGAACTTATTGTTTGAATTAATAATAGTCTTTCATTATTCTTTAGAACAGAAGTGCCACATATTTCTGCCAGCAGAACTCAGTGCAATTCATGAATACAGCCCAAACCAAATTAAATTGTAATTGGGATGTTTTTTTAAAAATAAATTAAATACAATAAAATATAGAAAATAAGCATTTTAAAATGATGTGACTCATAGAGATCCTTATTTATGGATTAGAGGCCCCATTTCTGTTTGAATCTGACTCCACAACTCCAACATATTCTGAGTATCTTTGCTGATTCTCTAAGATTTCTTTATCTTACCTAATTACTATTGCTAGCATTTCCAGAGCTATATCCAGTTATACTCAGGAGAATGGGTATTCTTGCTTTACTCCCATATTTATTGAAAAAGGTTCTAGTATAACCTTACTGAATATGTTTTTTCTTTTTGTTAGTAACACTTTTTAAAGGTCCCTCTATGTCTGTATTTTGTAAGATTATTTAAGCATGAATGTTTGTTGTATTTTATTAAAGACCTCTCCTGCATTTATTGAAATAATTTTGTAGTTTGTATATCTTTGTTTTTTATATGGTTAATTATGTTTCTTGTTTCCCCAATGGTAAACCATGTTTGTATTTTTGGCATAAATCCAATTTGGTCATAAATGAGTGGTTTCTTGGAAGTATTGTTATCTCTTTGACAAGATTTTATTTAAAATTAATTTGATAGTTATTGTGATGGTAGTGTGTGATTTTTTATTTGTTGTTTTTATCTTTCCCTGATTTAGGCATTTATCTCATAAAAGAATATTGGTATAGTGTTTTCTTTCTCAATTTTTGAGAGTAATATGTGTAGTATGATAGTATTACATACTATATAGTATTATGATAGAATTTTCCTGTGAATCCCTTAGGACCAGGAATTTTATTTTCTTTGGTAATTTACAACTACTTTTGTTGCCTTTTCTGAGATTGGATTTAGAACTTGATTTTATTTTCTATTAGCTTTGGTATTTTTTTAAAAATAAGTTTTTATTGAAGTCATCTGTTTTTTATAATATCATAGTCATCCACAGTATCTTCCCTGCCTGTTCTAAGAGCCATCCCATAAAAAGCAGTACTGTTTTTTAAAGTGGGGGGGAAAAATCACAGCTGATTGATAGATTGAAAAAGTTTAAAAACATATAGTGTGTAACTAACCTATGGGCCTCCCTTTTCCACAAAGGGACTGTTTTATATTTTTTTATTGTAATTACATTCCAATAATTTTATAATTTTGTTAAATGATGTGTGGCTGTTCTTTCATTTTACATTCTTATTGTGTTTATATTTTTAAGGGTATTTTATATTTTTGAACATATTCCTCCATTTCATTTGTGTTATTAGTTTTGTTAGTGTACAATTCTATGTACAATAGGTTCTGATTATCTTTTTATACCTTTTAGTTTTTATTATTCTTTCATCATATTTTTGCTTTTAAATGGAAATATTAATGTTTTCAAGTTATTATTGGATTTCCTTTTACCAGTAATGCACTGAAAATGGATGTTACCTGAATATATATTATTATACCCTCTACCCCCCCAAAAATGAGAAGAGAATTAGATCAGATACTGTGATTTTTTAACAGTGAGGGCAGATCCTTAATTAAACAAGGGACAGAGGCAAGTAAAAAAGATAAAGTAGATAAATTTAGTAACATTACATTTATATAATTTTGTATTTTTTAAATCATGACTAGGATAAACAGAGAAGAAAATTGGATATTTGGAAAAAACCTTTTTATCAAATATCTCCAAGCGTCTGAAATATACAACATGTGGTAAAGTAACACAAGATCAAAAATATTGCTGAAAGAAGAAACATCTATCAGAACAATTGGAGGCTCATAACCATATAGAATTTTCCAAATCATTTATAATGAGAATTATTATATTTGAAAAGCATTTTGTTACAGTGGCAATTAGAGAGTAAGCTGACCCTTAGACTCAAGAAGAGTTGAGTTCAAGTAGAATAGCACCTCTTGATTTATAAAGGATGTGGGGCACTGATACTTAACCTCTTTATTCTGTAGACTAGAGATGGCAAACTCAGAAACAGGAGCTGTTAATAACCCCCATGAGCTACATATCGATTTAATTTTAAAATGTAATGTTATCCATCTTCTATTCTATTTACATCTATTTTGCTAAATGTTTCCCAGTTACATTTTAACCTGATTTGGGCCACATTTTGGAATGTTGTGGATTGCTTTTGGCTCCTAGCATCACATTTGACAGTTCTTCTTTGACAATTCATAAGCTGCAAAGATTTTAATTTGCATTGGTAAGAGCCTTATATATCATTGAAACTGGCAAATTTAATCTCTAACTGTAATTCTAACAATAATACTAATCATAATGAACATTTATAGCAGTGTGATAAGGTTCAAAATACACTTTATGAATGTTATCTCATTTGTCAACAACCCAGTCTGGTAGTTGCTAATTAATAAGCTTGGTCCCAGAGAGAGGGAGGTAGAGAAGGAGAGCTGTGTGTGTGTGTGTGTGTGTGTGTGTGTGTGTGTGCACGCGCGCGCCCGCATGCAACCTGTGATTAGATCACAGAATATAATGTTAGATAATTTTTTTATATATTGTATAGTTTGCGAAACAATTCTTTCAGGCAATAAACATCATCTATTAAGCATCTTCTCTGTGCCAAACACAAAAAACAAATAAAAAAACACAATCCCTTCCTTCAAGGACCTTACACTTTAAATTTTTATTTATTAAATATTTTCCCTCACTTATATTCAAAAGAAAAAAATTTTTAACATTTGTTTTAAAAATTTTTGAATTCTATGTTCTTTTCTTTGTCCCCTCCCACAATTAAGAAGCCACATGTGAAGTTATGCATACAAATCCATAAAATTCAAGTTGTGAAAGAAAACATAGATCTCACACCCTAATGAAAATAAAAAGCCTCAAGAAAAATTAAATTAGAGAGAAAGAGAGGATGCTTCAATTTTTAAATAGACACAATCAGTTCCTTCTCTGGGTATGGATAGAATTTTATACCATAAGTCTTTTAGAATAGTTGTGGATGATTGTACTACTGAGAATAGCAAAGTCATTTACAGCTGGTCATTCCAGAACATTGCTATTACTTTATATACTGTACATTTCAGTTTGTTCGAGTTTAAGAAAGACTTTCCAGGTGTTTTTTTGTTTGTTTGTTTGTTGTTGTTTTTCTGACAATATCCTGCTTCTAAGAAGCTTACAATTTAATAAGGAAAAACAGTATACAAAAGCTCATCATGCTATTCAGTAAGAGGGGATCTAGAGGAAAGGATTCTACTAGGGTATGAGTTCCAAGGCTGATTTAATCTTGCAAAATAATGATGTTCCTGGGGCTATGATGTAGAAAATCAGAGGAGTATAGCCAGGTAGGAAATCATAAGGAATAGCTTCTAGAGTAAAAGAGACTAGAATATGTTCATAATGAAAAAACAAAAGCTATCAATAAAATTGTTTTAAATAAATATCAGAGGCCATTTATGTATGTTTTAGATTTAAAGTAAAAATCTTAAATCATTGCTTTGTCATGTTATTAGCTCATAATCTTGGATTTCTTTCCCTTTTTTAAGGTAATTGGGGGTAAAGCATACAGCTAACATCTGTTAGCTGAATTTGAATTCAGATCTTCCTTTCTTCAGAGTTGGTGCTCTATCCACTGCTCTATCTAGCTGCCCCTTGAATAAATTTTTTTTTGTGTTTTTATATTAATATATGTATTATGCATGTATGTGTATATTTACATATATCCCCATACATAAAGCCTTCTTTCCATGTGTGTAATCACCACTCTTGAAGCCAGTTTCCCTCCCTCTAGTCTTTTCCCCCACTACAATCCAGCCTTCATGTAGCTGCCAAAGTGATTTTCCATCTGTGTCAAATTCCAGTGGCTCTGGCCTCTTTCTTACCTTCAGGCTGAAATATAACCCTCTTTGTCATTTAATGCTTATTCCTCTCCACAATTGCTCTACTGCCTTAAACTTTTCTTTTTCCCATGGGACAATCCATCTTTTCTCTCTGCCCTTCATGCCTGGAATTCTTTCTCTTCTTAATTAGGGCTCATCATTTTCCTGACTTCTTTAAAGAAGTCAGGCTCAATTCTCATCTTCTGCAAAAGGTTTTTATCTGGCTCAGTCAGCTCTTAGGGCGTTTCAGTTTCCATCTGTTTTGTATCTGTGTTTTATAGGTTGGGTTTTTTATGTGTTTTCACTCCCATTTGAACCTGAGCTGCTTGAGGGCAGGCACTGGTTTTTTTCTTTTTTTTTCCCTAGGATTTACCAAATGAATAATTCCCCAGCACTTACTGTATGGTAATTGCCTGTCTTGTCCTTTATGAGAGCATAATAAGTAGGGTCATTTTGTCTGGAAGATAGTGTATGTCATGAAAAATGTGGAAGAAGTTAGTAAATCATTTTTGAACCAGGAAAGATCAAAATGTGAAACAGATTATTTATTTTATCCTGGAGAGAGTAATTTATTGAATATGAGAGTATAATAGCCATGCCTATCCTGAGGTTTGGGAATATCAATTTGGCAGCTGTGTGGAGAGTGAATTGAAGAAAGCTGATTGATTGCTGTCTTTCATTCTTAAAGAGGATCAAAATGACATGACATCTGTATGTTAGAGTCAAGTTACAATGTGTCCGAATGTGGTTGATGGGACCAATATGAGCTTGGAATGCTCTGCCACAGTTCAGACACAAATAAGGGTACATTTTGGCATTTAAATGATGTAGCCAGCCCAAGGACCTCACTGTCTGGTATATCCTGCCAGGTAATCAGAAACTTCCAAAGATAATTCAGATGGAAGCATTTTCAATTTCCTGGCATGGCACTGGTGTACTATCCAGGTTTCATAAGCATCAACAATGAGACCAGCACAGTGATTCTGTAGACCTTTAGTTTGGAAGTCAGTCTTAATTTCTTCTTTCTCACACTTTCCTTCGGAAACCTCCCTGATATTGAGCTAGTTCTGACAATGCATGTGTCAACCTCATTATCAGTGTGGACATCCCTGGGAAGTATACTGCCAAGGTAAATGAACCTATCTACAGCATTCAAAACTTCTCCATTTGCTGTAACTGATGGTTCCACATGTGGATAGTGTGGTGCTGGCTGATGAAGGACCTGTATTTTCTTGGTATTAATTGTTAAGTCAAAATTAGCACAAGCAGCACAGAGAATCAGTCCATTATTGAGTGCACAATGATCAGCAAACAAAAAAGGCAGAGAAGGCAGAGAAATGAATTAGGAAGCAATTGTATAATAAAGCAGAAGAGAAATGATGAAGTTCTGAATTTGGGTGGTGGTTGAATAAGTGGAGAGAAAGGGAATGTACTTGAGGAATATTGTGGAGAAAGAAGCAACATCTAGAAACTGCAATCCAGGATTTGAAGTGAAGACATGATGTTGAATATTGCCTCAGATACTAAAAATCTGTGTGACCTTGGACAAGTCACTTAACTCCTAGTCTCAATTTCCTCCCTTGCGAAATGTGTTTAATTATAATACCTGCCTCCCAATGTTATTGTGAAGATTAAATGAAGCAAAATATGTAAAATGCTATGTAAGTCCTAAAAAACCATATAAATGCTCATTAGCATTGTAGTTTTTATACTAAAATGGGTGAGGCAAGGATAACACTTAGATTCAGAACCTGGGCTACAAGGATGGGAGAGAGTTCAGAAGAGAAATAAGGAAGTTAGAAAAAAAGATGCTCTTTTTTTTTTTTTAATTATAATTTCCTTCAAAATTGCACATTTTGGATATGCCTTTGGGAAATCCAGAAATTGTTTAGCTGGAAGTTGGTGGTGAGAAATTGGACCTCATATTCTGAGGATTTATGTAAAATTTTAGTTAAGAATAATCTGCAGAGTTATGATAAACTTGGAATCAATGAGATCACCTAGAGAGTTAATGTATGTATTCTCAATATCCATGTTTATGAATTATATAGTAATGGGTCAATTTCATAAAATACTGCATGGAATTTTACAATTACACATATGACTTTGAACATACTGATATTGGACAATATTTTTTTTCATCCAGAACTGTAGTTTCATTAGTATAAGGAACTGTCACTGAGCAATCTTTCAGTCAATTCAAATTTGAGGGGTTTAGAAGTTACATGATTTGTCTAGGTTCACCCTTAGGCGAACCTTAGCTCCCAAATGCTGACTTGAACCCGAGTTTTCCTGCTATTTCTAGCCACTAATTCACCCAAAGCTTCCCTTGAATGTAATAGTTATTGAATATTTAATTGCATTTAAACTAGAGCCTGGAGGGGAGGTAGTATCCTTTAAGAGAAATTACGATGAAAGTTTTATAAACTACAAGACATATTTGGAAAGGTCGATGGACTGTATGGTATTGCAACATTTAGCAACAGTCACTCAGTTCATTTATTAGTAAATACAAATATAAAGTGGCACTTAACTGTAATACAAACAAGGATATTTGTATTTTATTATCTCCCGGGCTGCTTCATAAGCACTTTGAGGTTCAGGGATCTGTGTTATTGCTTTGAAAAAGCACAAAATAAATATCAAATTGGACAAATAAAACAAAATGGGAAGGAAATGCATGACTCCAACATTTTCTTATTGTGTAAATTATAATTGCCCTCCGAAGATTTCCTTTCAATGAGTTACTTCTATTCCCTATTTTCCTAAGTGTTCATACTACATCGTGAGCGCTTGGGGAGCAGCTGAGAACTCTGTGTTCCAGGGATGCCGGTTTGTACTTTGTTAGGAGTTTGGCAAAGGACCAGTTTGCAGGCGGGTCCCTGGCAGGTCTTCAGCCCCTGCACTTCAGCATTTCCTCCTTGATAGGCTGGTCACCCTGGCTTGTATTTTTTTTTCTATCCAATCCTCCTCTTTTTCTTGCCTTAATAGCTCAACATGCCCAATTAAGGAGGTGGACTGTACCACAAGAACCTTCTTGAAAGGGGTTTTGTTTTTTTTTAATCTACGCAATCCAGCAACTTTCTATTGCCCAGGGAATGATTTCTTCCCTTCCTCCCTTTTCAAAGTTTTGTTTTTTGCTTTTAGGTGTTGGCCAATGATTTTCCTTAGCTTCATTTTTTCCCTTTCCTTTTCAAATTTTTTGCCCTGTTTGATATTAAATGCTTTAAATTCCGTAGCTTAAAAACGAACTCCCTGTGCCTAGGAAAGTGGGGCGAACTTGCTGAAACTCAGAATGCCCGGATGTCTATCAGAATTCATGTAATCCCAAACTAAACTAGAGGCTTAGTTTAGGAAACTAGAGTCTCTGGGAACAGGTAGAAAAGTGACTTTTTTTTTTTTTTTTTAAAGAGAGTGCCGTGCGTAAGGGAGATAGGAAGCAGACATACTCTGACTCACCCCCAACAAATGCTGAAGGAGATTTTGGCTGGAGGGTCAGCCAGACGAGAGGGCTGATGGACTGCAGACTTTTTGCTTTATGAACTTAATTATGGCCTCCCCGTCAAGGTAAGGAAAGCACAGGGAAAAACTTTTTTTTTTTAAACTAGGGCCTAAGGGATGGGAAGTTTGTTGTTAAAAGGCTAGGGAAAGAAAAGCAGTGAGTAGCTTTGCGATTGCTCTCTCATCATTTTTCATGTGTTATCTTTATTTTTTACCTCCAGGCTCAAAATAGTTTCTTTATTTTATAGTTCCTCTACCTAGTATGCATGTAAAGTAAGGAAGGAAATAATGTATTGATTTGAATGAAAAATGAAGGTTGAAATTTTTTTGGAAAAGAATGGAAATTATTTGGAGTAAAATTATATTATTATCTTTTTCCAAACGGTTGGTCAGTTTTGTTGTTGTTTGTTTTTTTTTTAACTCGCTTTTGGTATCATTGCGATTTTTACGTGAATTAAATAAGGTTAAGATAAAATAGAGTTCGTGTTTGATAAGGTGTTTGGTACCTTGCCTGGTGTTAATCAGGATTTTGCTGATGAAATGTATAGTTTTATATGGTGGTGGTTGACGAAACTCCTCCTGAGTTGGCTTAGGCTGGAGGTGGACTTCGAATTGGGAAGGGGAGAGAATTATTAACTACCGTTTGTTGTCACTGGACCTGGTTTGTTGTTGTCTGGTTGATAACAAGAAAGTAATTACTTTGAAATTCAAACTGTCCTGTTTTAATTTTCTTTTGAGTGATATTTCCAAAGAAACTTCAAATTTGCAAAGTAGACATTTGCTTTTAACTCCTTGAATATAGCTGGGCAAGCTCTCATCCCCGAACTCCATTTCTGAAAAGTTAAAAGAAACAGGTCTCCAGCTGCAGTAGTTTGTGTTCCTTTGGTGTGTTATATAGACTAAACCTACAAAATCACAGTGTATAGCCCTGAAATCAGGAGGACCTGAGTTCAAATCCAGCCTCAGAAACTTAATACTTCCTAACCATGTGACTCTGGGGAAGTCACTTAACCCCAATTGCCTAAGCAAAAAAAAAAAAACAAAAACAAAAACAATCACAGTATATGATAAAAAAAAATAGGTACTAGTGCTAGAATTTTCATTAGTACTGGTAATTCCCAATAATCTCCATCAATGCAGATTAACACCTCTGTAATCTCTATAGCCTTAGAGAGTTACTAAGAACTAACAGAGTTCCTAACAGGGTCATATGGCCAGTATGTATCAGAGGTCTGAATTGAACTAACATCTTAGCTCTGTGAATAGATTCTGCCCACTGCTACCTTTCATGGATATATTTATTTAAAAAAAAAAAAAAGCACTAGAAACTTGGATTTGAGCCAGATTACTAATTTCACCTACCAATTTTGACTTTTTAATCTAGTAGTCTGAGAAGTGAAAGCTGAATACTTTATAGAAGAAAGTTGTATATTTTTTCTTCTCCATTCTTGCTAGAATCCCTTAGCTGTGATTTAGAGTTTCCAGAGAAGATTCAGAAAATTTTCCAGGTCTTGAACCTGGAACCACCAAGGCAGTAGGATTGCTTGTGATGAACAGATTGACTTTCCTTGCACACAGACCTAGTACCGACAGTCCCAGTGGTAGACATTTTCTGATTTATACATTGAGAAAGGGAGGGTGCAGAATGATTTCAGATCATTTTTGAATTTCAAACAAATCTCATAACTGATGTTATTATTACATTTAAGTTAGTATTAGATTTAGGCCACTATGAACCAAACACAATATTCTCCACTCTTTTTTTTTTTTTTTTGCTTTTTTTGCTGAGGCAGTTGGGGTTAAGTGACTTGCCCAGGGTCACACAGCTAGGCAATGTTAAGTGTCTGAGACCAGATTTGAACTCAGGTCCTCCTGACTTCAGGGCTGGTGCTCTACCCACTGTACCATCTAGCTGCCCCCCTCCACTCTTTCTTACTAATTTTTCATTTGTATTTATTCTTTATCCTTAGTTGTGAGATGGTGAAGAGATATGTGTGGGATTTGAAGGCAGAGAATCTAGGTTCAAATTAATCTATACCACTGATATGTGTGACCTGTGGCAGGTCATTTAAACCCTCATCTTCCTCATCTGTCAAATGGGGGTGAACCGTCAAATGGGGTGAGCCTTTGACTAGATGATTTCTAATATCCCTTCCTATTCTAAGTCTTATGATTCCTAGGGATTTATGGATCAGATTTTTTCTGTTTTCCAGGATAAACTATTCGAACACGACAATTTTTTTTCTGGTGGATGACCCTGAAGGTGTAGATTAAATTGGATTCTTGTATTGATGATGTGTGAACAGTTAGGTGGTACAGTGGATAGACCACTGGGCCTGGTTAAAGTCAACATTAGAAGATTATTAGCTGTATGACCCTGGAGGTGGGAGTCTCAATGTTTGCCTCAGTTTTCTCATTTGTAAAATGAGCTGGGGAATGAAAGAGTAAACCATTACAGTATCTTCCCTCACCCCTTCAAAAAAAAACCACCCCAAAACAAACTCCAACTTCAAATTAAGTCACACAGAGCAGGACACGAGTGAAAATGATTGAATAACAAACCATTGATACATGTCCATGTGAGGAAATGCTGTATTGTATATTGTAGGAGAGTCTGGAAGACTTTTTGGCCAAATGCTACTGATATTAGGGGGCAATTGAGTATCTTAATAATTGGATTTAGATCATACACATCGAAACACACATGAAACTTGCCAAATGGCATCTCATTCCAAAGTTTTTTTAAATACTACTTTTTCATATTTTAAGTATGTATCTTATAAATGGAAAGAATTTCAGTAAAATGGCAGTTTTAAATTGCAGAATTAAAGATAGGAAATTTATTTGTAGTAGGAGTATATTTAATGGAAGAAAAGAGTTTAACTTATTATTTTCAGGACTGTCCTAGAGAATACCATTCACTGGGCCTTGTAATAGTTGTTTTCAGTTATTTATCACTCAACTCCACAATTAGATTATGTTGTGTGAAGGAAGAGGCCATATCTCACATTGTATTACTTTGTATCTCCAGAGATCCTAGTTGAGGTTGAATTTCCTTACTTCTCTCAAATCTAAAAGTACAGAACTTTTTTGCCTTATTTACACAGGTGAGTAGATGAAATGAAAATAGGAATGGCTTGTTTTTAATGTTTTTTTCATTATGTGTAGGGTTTTTTTAAAAAAAATATTTCATATGTGGTTTATTTTCCATGCACTTGAATGGTTGGCCACCCAACTGCATGACTTTGAAACCCAGAGTCAGATAAGGCGCGATATACACTATTTTAAACTTTGAGAAATTTTTGTCAACTTTTCTATGCGTTTTCTTAGAAAGCAGTCTGTTTTCTGCAAATGAGACTTGCAGAATGGTCCTGTTGTCCAATTAAATTACAACAGTTTTTTAAAACTTGTATTTTCTTGGTTATAGTTACAGTTGGCTTCAGCTTTGAAACTGGGAAGATGAGTGTTTTCTCATAGAAATAACATTACTGTCACATTTTCTTTTAGTGAAAACTAATGAAGCCTTTTTAGTGTTTTTAAATAGTTAGAAAAAGTCAAAGTTTGAGAGTCTTAACATGTGACACACTTGTGTTTTCTGGGTGATGAGCATGCTTTGGATTGGGTCAAAGGGAATGTTGTTGGTGAATATTACTGGGAAATGTGAAATGCTTTGTTCTGGTCTGTCTCCCCTCCCCCTTCTCTATTGGAGAACCAATCCAATCTACAAGAAAGGATGTATTAAAAAATCATTGAGATGGACTTTTTTTTTTTTTTTTTTAAACCAGAGACTCTTGTCTTTTGATGCTAATTTTGCATAGACAGCTCAGCCCCTTTTTGTAGCCATCTCTGCTTTTGGCAACTCTCTTAAATCAAATTTTCTTATTTAAAAGAATTACTTCTGGGGGGCAGCTAGGTGGAAAAGTGGATAGAGCACCAGCCCTGAAGTCAGGAGGACCTGAGTTCAAATGTTATCTCAGACACTTAACATTTCCTAGCTGTGTGATCCTGGGCAAGTCATTTAACCCCAATTGCCTCAGGAAAAAAAAAATTACATCTGGGACTTAGGTGGGTGAGGATAGGTTCTGTTCTACCCTGCATTGTATCTAAAATAGTTTTTCAGGTTAACTGCTTTTAAGCTAAGGTCATTTCTTCAAGAGGTTAATGGTTTTCCTCTGGTAATGGCTTTCCAGAATTAGGCTGTAGTTTATTGATAACTTTAAAAACACTAAAATCTTAGACAGCAGAATTGCTCCTAAATTAGAATTGCTTCTGAGATATTGTTATTAAGTTCCAGAACTTGAATATGGAAGAAAGTTTTCCATTCACCAAAAGCATACAAGTGTTTTATAAATCACGGGTTCCTCTATTTTAGCTTAAGAAACCTATGAAATTAAGGAAATTCAAGGTTACTCTAGCTACTGATCTGTGAATAATATGGAAGAATAATGTTGAAAATGAAAGGATTGGGGAAATAATGACCAAGCGATTTTGTAGGGTAATAATTTATATAGCATTTTGCCTCTAAGCATACTTTCTTTTTCCTCTTTTGACATTAAAGAGATCTTTTGGTTAATTGTAGTTTGAGGGTAGGATTAAGACTTCCTAATGGTTTGGTTTCTTTCACTTAATTATGAGTAATATTTTATTAGCTAGTATATGGGGTTATCCTTAAGTACAGGTAATGCAGGTAAAATCAGAGACTGCTACCTACCCATTTTTAAAGATCACCAATTCTGTAGTCATTGCAGGAATTTAAGATGTGGGTGTT
Organism: Myrmecobius fasciatus; assembly: GCA_023553655.1. Lineage (NCBI taxonomy): Eukaryota > Metazoa > Chordata > Mammalia > Dasyuromorphia > Myrmecobiidae > Myrmecobius > Myrmecobius fasciatus. The sequence goes on from JAJPUD010001444.1 coordinate 22,724, forward strand.
TTTTATTTTTTTTAATCTTAATTTTATGTTTGTTTCGAATTGAAGGGTGTTTTCATCATTGAGGTTAAGGAAAATCTGCTTTCACTTTATTTGATTTAGAGTTAATGATTTTCTGTTATTAAGGCAAGATAATCTCTTATTTCTTAGTGACTTTAACAATAAAAACAAGAATAGCTGGATTCATTAATCTCTTCAGTGCTTGGAAGAATAAATATAAAACCTGAATTAATTTCAATTTAATAAGCATTTGATAAGAAGCTAGACATTTTGCTGTGTACTGGTCACAAAAAAATAAAAATGAAAGGCCCTATCTTCAAGAAACTTATTTTCTATCCAGGAAACATTTGTATATAGAGAATAAAAACAAGTAAAAAGCAAATACTTGTTAAGTTACTTAATATGTATTCTGGGTGCAAGGTGATGGGAATATTTTATATTCATACACACATATTTGGGTGGATTTAGTTGAAATTGACTTTCAGAAAGGTTAGTCCTGTGAAGTAGAATTTAAGTTAACATAAGGATTTCCTGAGGCATTGAGGTAGACCCTGTTGGGGAGCCTCTCCTTTCTTCTTTTCCCCTCCCTTTCACCCCAAGTCTCCTTTAGTTTTATTTACCCTTGTATGCTTTTTGTGTCTACGCGACACCCATTGAATTATGTAAGCTGCTTGAGGACCAGGACTTGTTTCTCTTTAGATTCCTAGGGTGGATCCTGATGCTTACTTACATTACTAAGTACATCATTTGGATGAGCTGAAGGATGGAGTCAATTGAGTCCCTGGGATTTGAATTTTTTAATTCAAATCGATTGAAAAAAGAATAGAAAAGAAAAACCAACACGATTGTTTAAGGTTAGTAACCTCTAAATCTCACACCAGGCCTAAAATTGGAAGCTAGGCCTAATCTATAGAAATCTTATTACCTAACCATATGAAAATGGAATAACCAGAAGTAAACTACAACATTTGCATAGATGATTTTCCCCAATCAATCCAGTTAGCTGGTAGCATTTTAATTTTGCAAAGGATGGTTAGCTTATTTTATTCTAGGCAAATTATAGATTTAAAAGGACATGAGACTTTTAGTCCTAAAACCTTGATTTATTCAAGTCTTGAATTGATCCCTTAACTCCTTTGTAACTTTGGAAACCTTGAACTTCTCTGAGCTTCATTTCTTTATCTATAAAATGGTGAGCTTAATTTTCATCAGTAGTGTCAAATTCAAATATAAATGGGACCACAAATCCCTACAGAAGAATTTTTGCAGACCTCAGATTGTCTTTGTTTTAAGATGTAATATTATCTTTGCTTACTGGTATTTTTATTAATGTGATGAAATACTTTATATTTACATTTTCATCTGTTTCCATTGTACTTGTTGGCCACATATGCCTATATGCTAGACTGTTCTAGTCTGAATGAATGACCTCTGAGGAAGGCCTGTTTTTCATCCCAATCTATGATCCTATTATAATCGCCGGTAATTTCAACCAAAATAATAACAAAGATTTTATCATTGCTATGTATCACTGAACTCTCTTAGTTTCAGTTTCATTTAAAGTTTGGATTTTAGGAGTAGGAATTGAGGAGCCAGAGTTGTGACTTTTTCTGATGTTTGTTTACTGGATGGCAGGTTACTTCAGTTTTCTGGACTGTATTTTCTGACCTTAATAATTATGCTAATAGGACAATTACAATTAGGGATTAAAGCTAATACATTTTCAGCTGTATTTTTAACTTGATGGGTAAAATTTATTCATTTGCTTCATTTTATTAGTGATCCCTCCCTTGCATTTATAGATCTATATTGTCTACAGGGAAATTTTTTTAATGTAGATTTCCCCCTCCCAAGTTAATTAGGTTCTCTATTTCTTCTCTTTCTGGATTGAGTATATTTGTCTCTTTCTTTTCTGTTTTCACTTTATTTGCTACATCCAAAATGATCCTTGCTTCCTTGGTAGGGATATCTAATGTTGGCTTAACCAAAACAAAATTTCCCAAGTAAAAGGGGAAAAAAAGGTTTCAGACAGGTATTTTTAGAACCTTCCAATACTTCCTTCAAGAGTATTATATTGGACTTTGAACAGTTTTTTCAGTTAGAGGAACTGTTTAGAAGATAATGTCTTTCTTAGGAACAGAATGCTATCACTTAAAGCTTTATTTTTCTTTCATTTTACTTTATAGGAACCGTTGTTATGACTCATGGATAGAAACTTCCTCTACCAAAATAATGACTCACAACTTATTAGAGTACTATACTTTTTTATTTAGATGAAAATCTTGGTCAAGGAATCAGGTCAGTGTCTGCTTTCTCCAGAACTTTTAGAATTTTTTCCCCATAGCCACAGTTAGAAAGTCCTTTATTATATTAGAATGGTATTATTTAGTTATGCAATTGGGGAAAATGTGAGAGAGCTTTCAGTTCTTAGACTTAAGGATCTTAAGAGGACAATCTAGAGAATAGTTGTAATTGATCATATTAAGTCTACCCATGAATTAAGGGGCTATGTGTATAAAAGACTAACACCAGAATATTTAGATTTTTCTGGAAAAAGTTGACTCTGTTTTGTGTCACAAAATATGAAAACATAAGTTTTAAAATTTGCACTTTCATTTTACATTTAAAATGTGTTTTGTTTTTGTTAATGATCTAGAATCTAGAGAAATGCATATTACCTTTTAGAAGCTATGTCTTTTTTTTTTTTAATTTAAGAGGCAAATGGTCCAAAATTCCCCCAAAAAAACTGATTTTACTGAGTTTTTCTTAAATAGAATATTGTCTAATTAAACAAAAGATACCTGAAAACAAAATCCAGTTATGATATTGCCTGTAGTTTTATCAATTTCTCACAGTTGTTTTTTCTCCAAGTGATTGACTATTTGTAAATTGTGTATAGTGGAATGTTTTCAGATGTTGTGAAATGATGGTTTATAGTAGTATCATTATTTTATTGCAAAGTTGTATTGCTATTGAATGTGAAATAATAAAATCAAAATTTAGCATCACAGGAAATTGAATATTTGAGTTAGAGCAAATGCTGATTCCCCATAATAAAATTAAGGAACTGATCTCTGGAATGTGGGTTTTGCAACTTTTCAATTCTTGGAACTTTGTTTACAGGAAATTATTCGTCTTTTCAAAAACAAAGCTGCAAATTCAAATGTAAGGCGAAACTACACTATAATTAAATTTCATTTTTTTTCTGTCTTTTTTTTTTTTTTTTTTTTTTTTTTGGTGGTAATCAGACTGCTAGGTTACACATGGCTTTGGGCCTAAATAATATGGATATAACATGGTTGATTTTCTCATTTTGCAAGCAGATTTTTTTTCTTCTTTGTAAGTACATGTATTCTCCAATGGAATAGAAGGTGTGTATGATGTTTTTACTGGGCATATTTCTGGATGCTTGTGTAAAAAGAATCATATTTTCCTGTTTTGTTTTATTTTAACTTCAATCATTTCTTATGTCTGCTACAGACTGAGCAATTTGTTAAGGTATGTATATACTTGTCTTGGTTGGGGAAAGGGAAAAGAAGAGAAAAAGGCAATGTCTTTTAGAAATTCTTTTGTGATCTTCAGTTATCAAGTTAACATTTTAGAATGTACATTTGCAAATAGTCTGGCATATTTGTAAAGAAGAAAGTAGAAATTGCCCAAATGTAGGGAAAAGCTTTTTTGGGAGTTTTAAAAAAAGTATACACACAAAACTACTCAAATTTAATGCAAAAAAAAATCAAATTAAGAAATTTTATAGCATTTACAGATAGTTTAATCAGTTAATTTTTCAAGTCCTCACATTAAGAATAAGCCTTATATAAATGCTTTTTTTTTTACATAGTACTTTTTCTACTCTATAGCCTATTATAATCTCCAGTGTTGAATTTCATTTTCCTTATCTTTAAAATAAGAATCATAAGGCTTAGACTATCTCTACTCATAGGATTGATGATAAGAACAGAATTTATATTATAGTTTGCTTTTAAGGAGACAATATAGGCTCCAAAACACAATAGACGGAAGGTACCAGACTGTGCACTAGATCACTGAGACTTTTTTCTCCAAAGGTCGTCTTCTATTTCAGACCAAAAATTAACCCATTTACTAACAACTCCTGATTATGCTGCTGTCCTGGGTCAGGCTTGGGGTTGGAGCACTGTAAAACTTTATTTATGGACCATAAAATTCATAAAAATAATTTTGGGAAACACCCCCACTCATCCTTTTGCTGACACTACTTAAACTTCCCTCTTTGGCTGAAAGTCTAGATACTGGAATGGTATTGCTTCCCTACTTCTACCCTCCCAAAGTACCTCTAAGAGGGAGAGATTTAAGAAAGGCATTGTTCCTGTTCTCTGCTTTTGGGTCATGTTGACTTGGGCAAACCCATGTGGTCCTGTCTCAAGGCACCATTCACACAGTCAAAGAGATAAAAAAAAAAGGTTGAGAAATCACAGTGGGGAGAAATTTCACAACATTAGTAATCTTTCTCTTTGTAGGGATTGATCATCTAAGGAAACACCAATTCTATAAAATATTTTAAAACATTTAAAAATTGACCAGTGATAGGACTGTTTTTTCTTGTTTTCCTTTTAAAGGGGAGGTGTTGATAGAAGGAAAAAAGAAATCATTTTAGTGTTCATTTTTCCCTTACGCTTCTGTGAACCCAGTTATCAAGTGTTCACATTTATCTTCCCTGTGTTCTTCAAGGTCTTTGTGCCCTTCCATAAAATGTAGTTTTGCTGTGTATAATCATAATTCTTAACCTTATATAGGAAGAAGAGATAAATCATGAACCGTGTGGAGCATTGCATATACTATTAGTCTGGGTTAATGTGTTGTTTAGCTTTGCCAAATTGTCATTTTTATTCCTCTTTAACTGTCATGATAAAGCCCCTAGACAATGAAAATGAATGGAAGTGAAAATGTAAAAAGAAAAAAAAATTAGGAAAAATATTAAAATTAAGATCATCTCTATTTCTATGTAGCATATCAATCAGGATATTTTAATTTCAGTAGTTTTAATACATTTTTCTATCTATACAAACTAATTATTGTTTACATTTCTCTTTTTATTTTGAATATTCTGAAGTACCAGCTATTTCTCCTGTGCAAATAATTTAAATGGGCAGCTAAGTGGCTCAGTGATTAGAGCACTGATCCTGGAGTCAGGAAGACAAATTCAAATGTATTCTTAGACACTTACTAGCTCTGTGACCCTGAGCAAATCACTTAATCCTCATCCTGGAAAATGTCTTGGAGAGGGAAGTGGCAAATCACTCCACATTTTTGCCAAGAAAACCTCCAACTGAACAACAACAAATACTTTAGAAATTCTTTTCTTTTTTGGCCATTTTTAGTCACTCAGTTTCACTTTTTAAAAACTAAAATCAGTACATTAAAAGATATAAATAATTATATCCATCCACAGAATCTCCCTCATTTCCTGTCATGTGCATACTAAAAGTGTACTGATATATTTGCTTTCCCAATAGAAATGTCAAAGAAAACAGTCTCAGTTTTCTAAATAATTATTCTAATTTTAAAATTGGTTGCAGTGCAGTTTAAATTTCATTGCATTTGATTTATATGCATTTTATTACAGAAGACCTAAACTTGAATTGTAAGCCTGACATTTTTAATTTTTCTAGGGTCTTAATTATTTCCGATATTTTCTTTTAACCCTGCAAAATGTAGGTTGTAACAAATATACATAGTACTTTTCTTTTAAATTTTAAAATGAACTCATGTAATTGTTAACATAATATAATTGTTTTTAAAGGCTAGTGCTGTAATATGAATGGGAACTTTGAGATGAATATATACAAAAGTATTTTTCATATTTTTTATTTTAAGTTTAAAACTCATAGGTTAGATTTCCACAGTTTGTGCAATCCAGATGAATGAAAGATTCCTGAGTAGGGATGGGATTTAGGATAATTCACTAAAATCTGTTTTGGAGAGCCATACAAAGTAGAAACAATAGCTGAAAACCACCTCCTCTGTGGTATACGGTAGTTTCCTGAAGCAGTTTCCCTTACTTTGACTCAGCTTCCTCCCCACATCCCAATACAAAACTTCTTCTGGGGCTGGGATGCTGTGGGGGTGAACACAATTCCCTAGTGGCTGTCCTGGGGAAGCTTTCCTTCCCTATGAAACCTGACTGACCTCAGTTTTTCTGATGCACCCATAAAAAATCCAGGCCGTGTGGACTGTGCCCCTTTCAGACAAGGTGGGTGCAGTAGCCCCATGACTCACTAGACAACTTTAGATGGAGATGAGTGGGGCTGGTTCCAGAGGGCTTGTAAAAGTAAACCCCCTTTGTTAAATGTTCAGTGACTCATGAGAGCCTCATTTTTTCCCAACATTGAATCTGAACTGAGAGTGTGTAGCTTTAGAGCCACTCTAGGCTACAGTACTCTTCCTACTAGTTAGGCTAATGTTGCTTTAAAATTTAGATGGGACTTAATTGGCTTTGAGGAGGATCGATTCCTGGTCTTCTGAGTGCAAAGCAGCCCAGGAGTTCTAAGGGTCCTCACGGCTTATGTTTGTTCAATATTCTTCCCCTGTTCTGACTAATTAAATCTCCTTTTCTTAACAGATGATTGATTTATGAGTATTTCATTTTGGTCCAGCATATATCCTAAGGTATGGGGGAACTGTCTTGAGTTGATCCAACCCAGAACAATAGATATATCCATGGACTGAACTACAGGACATTTTTATGTGCTTTCTTCATACATGTATAATAAACATTGTTACAAAAATGAGCTCTTTTTGAGCCTAGGGCAGTATAACGGTCCCTCGGGTTTACAAGGTTCCTTTCTCTGTAGCTATGGGCAGTTTATTTTAAGTAAAAAGTTAAAGAGTACAATCACATTCACTCTAAACCTCTACTTAGGAAAATTTAGGTAGAGGTTTGGCTCTCTGTCTCAATCTTCATTTATATTTATCTCTAGTTTAAAACCTTGGACTCTATATGGTTGCGGCAAAATTTAGATTGTTAGAAACATCTTGGGTGTTGAAGTAGCAAATTATTATATTATAGTGTATGTTAATAGGTACCTGGAAGGACAATTGGGGAAAGAACAGACCTTTTCTTAGAACTTTGCTTACGCTTTATAACATCCCAGATTTTCCCTATATCCACTCCTTCTCAGAAAGCTGTGCCATATAAAAGTTGAGTGTGTTGTTTTCTTAGCTTCATTTTGCATCAGTTTATATAGATCTATCCATATTTCTGTGTTCATCAGTGTTTTAGAGCACAGAGAGATTCCATTACAGCCATGTAACAAAATTTTTTTATATATTCCCAGGCACTGGATATTTATTTTGTTTCCAATTTTTTGCTATCATAAAAGGATCATTTCACTTGATGTCTGAAACTGAATTAAAAAAAAAAAAACAACTAGTTTCATACACACACACACACACACACACACACACACACACACACCCTTTCTATTCAGATTTCCTAAATATATTGTGAATCTACTTTCAGACTTCTGCCTTTTACTGAGATGATCATCATCCACCTCTAATTATTTTTTATCTGCAAAACCAGTTCTATCTCATCCTCCCATCCCTCCCCCCCACTTGAGCTGGTTCTGACTTGTTTAAGATCCAGAAAGGGAAGTGTTGAAAAGATACAAAAGCACAAGTGATTCTGTAAAGACTTTCACCACCCTACTTCTTAAAACAATCCTTCTTAATTAAGCACAATTTTGAAACATTACTCTGAAGCTTCACTTTTTCCACCTTGCTTATCCTCTTGGGATATTTCTTTTTCTCTTTTTTTCTTCCTCCCTTTCCTCCATCTCAGCTGAGCCTTACTACAGACTTGTGACTGTATTACCAATATTTTACAGCTGAAGAAATTCAGGTTTAAAAAGAGGTAGTGAACGACTTAGCTAAAGTGGCAGGCTAGTAGAACTCTGATTTTGAGTGAGACAAGGGTTCTTTCTGCTGTACCATTCCACCAGCATATAAGAGAACAGTAGAAAAAATGTTTGACTTGATAGCCAGTTCCATGTAGAGGAATAGCTGGAGTGTGATGGTAGTCTAAGAATGGAAGGTCTTGAATCTTAGGCTAAATTTGGATTTTTTGAGCAGAGAAAAATGATATAATCAAAGCAACATATCTTTGTCAAGGTGTGTGGCAAGCAAATCAGGATGGAAGTAAAATAGATGTTATCCTTCCTTCCCTACCCTTCTCCCCAGTATTAACTACCCCTCCTCAAGAAAGAAAAGACTCATAGAAGAATAGAATGGTATTGAGTATTTGAGAGCAAACCTGAGGTATAATGTTGTTAGAAGACAATGAAAGGTTTGAAACAAATATATGTGACCAAATTAGATTTTATTTTATTTTATTTATTTATTTGATCTGTTTGAATTGATCAAAGGAGAGAAAGCATGGTGGTTAAGTTGACAGGTTTTAGTTCTTAAGTAATCAGTGATCAGTGATTGACTAGAAATTTGCCTTTTCTTCTAGTGGCTCAAGTTGGTTGTGTAAGTAATTCTGTCTCTTGATCATGATGCCCTCAGAAAAATATAGAATGAAAAACACAGATTTTAAAAGTTTAGATAGAATGTTTTGTAGAATTTATAGCTGGAAGGTCCATGTATTTTATTCCTCTGTTTTTATATTTGAGGAAACGAATTGAATTGGTGAAGGGGAAAGAGTGACTTTCCCATGAGTCTTCTCTTAGTGAGAAAAATAAATAGTAGAACTGGGGATTTACACCCACACCTCTCTGTGGGTGCAGAGCTTTTGCAACAAAAGCTTTGTGGCTGTGGAGTTCCTTCTAGACCTAAATTTCCATGATCATTCTGTCCTAGGGGCAGTTTTATGTGTAATTTTTTTGGCTTATTTGTAAACATGTTTTCCAGAGATTTTTAGCATAGCTGTTTTTAAATGACATTTGAAAAATATTTTGAAATAGGAAAAAACAAGGGAGAGTCACTTCTATGCTGTATAGAAATTAATGGATGATTAGAAAATTTCCTCAAATCTAATAAACAATACATTAAAATGCAAATAGAAAAGCAAATTGGTTTTAAAAGGATTAAAATGATAAAAGCTTCTCAGGAATCTGCAATTTTTATATGGTTTTTAGATAGTTAATTATTCCTAACTCTTTATTTGCTCTAAAGGAGGAGTCCTAGTTTTTAATTCAAGCCAACTTCGGTCTTGGGGGGGGGGCGACTCCATATTATTTTATTAAGCTCTTCTTGTCTTTGTGAGAAACAATTTTTTTTCTTTCTTGATTAAAGCTTTTTATTTACCCATAAAACATATGTATGGGTAATTCTTCAACATTGACCCTTACAAAGCTTTCTGTTAAAAATTTTCCCCCCAGTCCCCACCCCTCCTCTAGATGGCAAGAAATCCATGTTAATTATGTTAAAATACTTGACAAATCGAATATATGTATACATATTTCCACACTTAATCATTTTTATGCAAGAAAAATCGTATCTACAAGAAAAAAAATCAGAGAAAGGAAACACAATGCAAGCAAACATCAATAGAGAGCATGAAAATGTTATGTTGTGGTCCACATTTCATATCCCTCTCTCTGGGTGTATATGGCTTTCTTCACTGAACAACTGGAACTGGTTTGAAACATTTCATGAAACAGAATTTTTTTAAAGAAACATTTTAGACACGTAGTTCCATTTCTAGAAGGTATTACATTGCAGTAATTATCAATATGTTGAGACTAATCCTAACCTTCAACTTTAATTTATAAATTAGCTTTTTACTGAAGTAGTGAAGTATTTAGGATTTATATCACAGAAAATTCTGTTCCTTAAACCTTGTTCTTTGGTTTCCATTCTCTGGAAAACTAGATCCTCCATCTGACACCAGCTCTTTTGGAAAGAAAAAAGCTAAATGGAGCAGAAGAATTAGAATGTAAAATGATAAGCTTTAATAATATTATTCATAGAATTTCTACTGTATCTTGCTTATAATAGTGGAAAGATTACCTGATTTGAAGGCAAATGACTTGTGTTTGAATTGTGACTTTGCAATTTGAATAATGGTTACCTTGATTAAAACTTTTTCTTTCCATTAAGAGGTCCCTTACTGCACTAGTGTTTTCTATATGCTTAATTCTATTTTAATCCCTTAATTCTGTTTTACCCAGTTCCTTAAAATACAATACACATTGAATTAAATAACATCATAGTATTTTAACATCAAAAACCTGTTCAGACTTTCATATCTCATCTAATTTTATATATAATAATAGCTTATAATAGCTTATAACACAGATGCTTCCCAATTTTTCATAATCATATGTTCAGTATCATGTAGGAAATTTCCTCCACACCAATTGTTAGAATTCAGTAATATTGAATTGAGAAAGAAAATTTCCCTTAATTTTTCTGAATGTAAATTCTATAATTCTATAATTAGTTTAAAATGGCAAGTATTTATGTAGTAAAGCATTTTATATGTGATGGCTCATTTTTCTCTCCATAAATTAAGTTACTTAATCAAGGTCAGCCAGCTCACAAATGTCTGAAGTAGGATTCAAACTCAGCTCTTCCTTATTCTCAAGTCCATCACTACCTACTACACTACTCTGAGAATTCCTCCAAGGTTTGGGGGTTCAAAATTGTGTTTTTTTGTCATTGAGGATGTTATAGTTCCAGGAGAGATTATTTTAAAAGTATTCTACTGGAGATAAACCATACTTGACAGTATTCTGAATAAAGATTTAATGACTGTTTCAAATTAAGTTGGGAAATATGATTTCCTTTTTTTCACAAAGGTCTAGGATTTAATCCACATTTATTGTTCTACAACTTTCTGTAATATATAGCTTTTTTTTTAAAACACTTTTTGGTAAAGTGTAGCTTTTTAGCTTGACTTATATCTATCATATATTGTCAAGGCAAAAAAATAAGTAAAAACAGTGTTGACTAGTAATCCCAGTCTATTGAGTTTTTCTATGTTTCTGAAAATAGTGGGATTCTGCAAAATGTTTTGCCATATTTTAAAGTATTTAAAATTTTTATTATTTTACATTACTCATTTTCACATAGTGAACCCTCTTTTGTAACAGAGAAAAAGTTATGCAAAATAGGTTTATCTTATGATCTCTTAACATCTTAGTACAATATTTCTTCACCAATATTCCTCCAATCTCTAAGAAGAAGAGAAGGGAAGGTCCTTTGTTTCTCAGGGGCCAGCCTTTGTTACTGTAAATGATACAACTTTCAGTTTCTTCCTTAGAATCCATATCTCTGTTTTTATTTCCTTAGTTCTTCTTAACATTACTTGATATCATTTAACATCATTTCCCCTCTCCCATCTCTGAATTCTTTGTATCATTTGTATCTTTCAATTCAGTTCCATCCATGTCTATCCCCCACCATTTATATAGCCATTTTCCAATTAATAGAAACCTACTTTGATTCTCTGTTTTTTGCTATTATAGAAAATGCTGCTATGAATATTTTGATAGTATTTATTAAGCATCTTATATATTAGATATAGTGTTGGGTGCTCCCCTCCCCCGGGGGGGGGGGGAATCCAAATAACCCTTGGCAACAATGAGCTTATGTTCTACTAAGGAAAGTAGTAGGTACACAAAAAGTAAGTAACTAGTATAAATCAAATAAATAAAAAGAAGAGAATATATTTATTTAATGTAGGAGTCAGCTCTCGTTCTGAGACACATAGAAACAAGAAAGAAGCAGCAGTCAGTTTCAGTCATGTATAGTTCATTCTTTGTAGAAGTTCTATGAGAAGAAATAAGGTATATCAGATCACAAAACTGTACATAGCATGTCCATGTAAGCTTAGAGACAGTATCATGAAGTTGTAAAGAATTATTGTTCCCTTAAATTGGTAAAGGGTTGATAGTATAAAAGTTTCCATTGGAGTAAAGGTCCAGCCTTACTGAGAAGCTGTAACACCTGACAAGATGTCAGATGCTACCAGTGTCTTCTAGCTGTCACATGATAATCTATTCTGAAATATTACAAATCATGTCTGAAAAGTACAGATTCTACTTCTTTTCTTTGGCCATTCTTGGTTGCTCATTTTAATGCACCTCATTTCAGTGTGCCCTTTTTATTGGTCTGTACCTTCTTGTTACTTTTATATTCTGAGATGTTTAGAATTTGTTTTAATCAGAGGCAACACACACACACACACACACACACACACACAAAAAAAAAAAAAAAAAAAAAATTGGGGTTAGGTGACTTGCCCAGAATCACACAGCTAATAAGTGTTAAGTGTCTGAGGTCCCATTTGAATGTGCTCTATCTATCCACTGTGCCATCTAGCTACCTTGATTCTCCCTATAACTAATGATTTTTGTTATTCAAGTATACCTGACAGTCTTTAGAAGTATTTCAAATAATTTATTTGATGCTAGATGGCCATAGCAGGTTACTAGAGTCAGACAGTAACTCAGCCAAAACTGTGCTTTAGGAATATCATTTTGGAAGCTGAGTGGGGAGGATGAATTAGAAAAGGATATAGAAAGAGAAATTAATAGTCCAGGAGAAATAAGGTGAAGGCCTGACCTAAAGTGGTGGTCTTGTGAATGGAGAGGAAGGATGACGATACCTATGAGAGATATGAGATATTCAACCAATAATTCTTGGCAACTGATTGCATATGGGTAATACTTATAAAATTCAAATTAAATCAACCAATAGGAAATTTCTTCTTGTTTTTTTTTGTTGTTGTTGTTGTTGTTAGCCATGTCACTTATTAAATGAGAGGACTACATCTAAAATTAAGAGCAGCACTCCATTTAAATCCCTTTTTTTGTACTTTATTCCCTTATTACTTTAAGCAAATCTCTTGTACTTTTTGTGATTGGAGGGGGCGAACTAGATTAGGAGGCACAGTGGATATAGAACATTTTCCTTAGAATCAGCAAGATGCATCTTTATGAGTCCGAATCCAGTTTTAGACACTCATTAGTTGTGTGATCCTTGACTAATCACTTAACCCAGTTTTCTCATCTGTAAAATGAGCTGGAGAAGGAAATGGCAAACCACTCCAGTATCTTTGCCAAGAAAAGTCCAAATTAGGATCATGAAAAGTTGAACACAACTGAAAATGACTGAAGAGCAATGTATTAGATGACCTTTTTTCCATTGGGAGAGCTTCTGATTCTAAAGTCAGTAAAAAGTAGAGGAACAATATGATGTAGTTCTTGAATGTAGCTTTCAAAAAATCTTGACTCAGGGCAACTGCACAAGGATATGATTTATAATCCTATAAACAAGACAGTTAAGTAACTCTTGTTCTGGCTTTGCTGGGATAAACAGCTTATCGGGCTGCCCAACCTGTTGAGGCAGTCCGTTTTATAATAATAGAAAATTCTGTTGAAGAGTGTGTAAATATTTAATATCTCGGTTATCCTCTGGGGGGAAAAAGTAAAGGCAGTTTGCTTTTTTTTTAAAAGCAATTTAAAAAAAATTCCCTAAATTCAGTAGACACACTTTGAGAAGTTTATAGATCAACCAACATAAGTTTTATGATTTGGGGATCATTGGTCTGAACTTTGATGAGTTCAGTAGCTTTGGGAGGGCATTATTTTAGAAAATCCTCTGATTTCAAAGTCCCTGGATACAGTTGCTAAGAAACTCTGCTTGAAGAGGCCATCTTTTTTTTCCCTTTGTTAAGCCCTACAAAATTGTCTTGCATCATTAGATTGATGAGAATAGCTAAGTTATTCATAGTAGATCATCAAATAATATTGCTATTACTGTGTTCTCCTGGTTCTGCTCAATTTACTTTGTATCAGTTCATATATGTCTTGCTAGGTTTTTCTGAGAGCATCCTAAATTTTCAATTTTTTGCCACTACTAAAAGTCACTACAAACATTTCTGTATAGTCAGATCTTTTCTCATTTTGTTTTTTATTTCTTTGGAATACAGGCCTAGTAGTAGTATTTCTTAATCAAAGAATATGCATAGCTTTATAGTCCTTTGGACATAATTCCAAATTGTTTTCCAGAACGGTTGAATCCGTATACAACTTCACTAATTGAATATTAGTGTTTTAATTTTCCCATATCTTTTCCAAAATTTGTCATTTTCTTTTTCTGTCTTAGCCAATATGACAGATGTGAGATAATACCTCAGGGCAGTTTTTTGGTATGACTATAGATATCTTTGTTTACTTTTTCTGAAAATTGCAAGCAGTTTGCTATTTTAATGAATACTTTTGTTGAAATGAAAAATGTATAAAGCTGATTAGTAAAGATATTTATGGATAAAGCTAGTTTTTAATAGTACAAGTTGACTTGAAGTCAGTATTGCTGAAACATAACATTCTTTAGTCCTTAAATTCTTTTAGTCCAACTAAAAAAATTAACTAAAAGGTTTGTTAATAAAAAACAAATTGGTACAGAAAGGAAAATAATGACTTTATTATGTCTTAAATGAATACTATGCCATTATAATATATTGTCTAGGGTAAGACAGGGTGGGAACTGAAATATTTCAAGGCCTATAATTGTTGCTACATAAATATCTATATGATAACTATTGGAAGTTTTCGTTTCCTATAATGCCTCCTACTTTGTATCACTGACTAGAATGGTACCATGAAGCTATTTCTGTTTGTAGTAATTCATTTCTGTAACAAACAACATATATAATGTGAGCCTGAAGTGTTTACAAAGGAAGAACAGAACATTTTTTCTTTCAAAATTTCTTTAAAGATAAAAAAAAATTTTTAAATTAAAAATTCTTTAAAATTTAAAAAAATGCAAACTTTTTTAAACCAAATATGAATAAGCACTTAACCCTTCATTTTTGTTGTGATTTATTGCCAATTTCTTATTTGAAAGAAGTGGTTAGGGGGCATTGCAGATTAGATCAAGAAGCGGGCTGTAAGAAAAGAGAGGAGGGGTGATATTTGGTATATGTATATAGGTGTATGTGTATAGGTATATGAATATATAGATACACGCATACATATATTTATATATAGCATTTATGAGACTGTAGCACCACACATACATCATTTTCAAGATTACCTTATAAATTAGTTTTTTCTTTCTTCCAGTTTCAGGTCATTTAAAAAAAGATAATGAGAAAAGGTTGGTTGCATTTTCTGTTATTCTTAAGAGAAATTCTTTGGATCTTGCTATTTCCTTTATTATTCCTTTTGTTTTTATTTAATATCTGTATTCAGACACTTTCTCTTATATTTTCCTAACTAAGATTTTCATTGCTATTTGTGCCCTTGTTACCTTCTGCTCTGCTTTAGTTAGACAAAATAACGTCTATCCTTTTTTCCTGGTTGAAGCAGCAGCTGTTGTGTTGGCCTGATTTTAGAAACTGTGCTCTTTTTTGTTCCTGGGTACTTCTCTTAAACTGTAAAATAAAAAGGACAATCCACAGTGAAAGGAGTAGAGATGTAAATTTGCTGCTTTAAAAAAAAAAAAAAGAAAGAAAAGAAAAAACAAAACAACTTTTGATTTTACATCACCTTTTCTAAATATGCTGTTTCCTTATCCCTTCCCAGATAATCATACTTAGAAAATATAACAGTACAGCAAAACTAAACACAGTCAAACATATTGTATGTACCCTGTCCCTAACATCTTTATGTCATTGATCCTCTTCAAGTAGGAAGCACTTTGCCAAGTGCTGGAGATATAAATGGATACAAAGATAGTGTCAAAAGAGCTTATATTCTGTTGGGGAAAGACAAAAAAGAGCTGAAAACTCTGGGGAAGTGTGTGAAGATACCCCGTTCATTTTTTGGTGTCTGGAAGCCAAGAATTGGGAGGGGAATGAAGGCCAGACTGGACTCTTGGCACTAAATAAAGCCTATAGGAGGAATTCACTTATGGAGAAGAGATTTTTTAGTTTTACTAGGAGAATCCCCCCAGGTACTGTAGGATTTCCAAGGATAAGACTGGGGATTATCAGATCTACACTTTGGGAAAAGCACTTAGGCCTATTGTCCAGACTATCATAAGATAAGATAAGTTAGGCTGCTTATCAAAGTCTGGACAGTAAGTATGTTTTATTTGCATTTGCCTTTTCTTTGATAGAAAGTTAAGTTAAACTTTTTAGTGTGGTTATGAATTTCATTTTAGGAATTAGGCAGTCAGTACTTACTGCAATTCTTACAGTCTCATGGATATCGGGCATGAGTAAATAAATAAGTGGAAGTAGGGTAGGTGTATAAGGTAACTACACACAGATGACCCAACAGAGTACTTAATTAATATGGGGTTCAAGATTGTGAGACTAGAAGGAACAATGTTAAGGTAACTTGAATTTATGTTAAAATTGTGATATTAGAATATCTTAGATGGTTATGAATCATTTTAAGGAAACTAAGACAGATAGTGTAAAGTGCCTCACTCAGGTCACATGGCTGAGTATCCAAGGCCATATTTGAATTCAGATCTTCCAGACTCCAAGCTCAGTATTCCATCTACTGCTTGAGGCAGTCAAGTCAACATTATACTTAACATCTAGCCATTTGCAAATACAAATGGAGAAAGGGGATTCAAGAAGAAGTTTAAGATAATTATAAGATGGCTTCATAGTATAATATAATGCCTAGTACTCTGGACTTCTGATGAGAAAGAAATTCAAAGGTTGTGGATTTGAATCCCACCACAAAAATTTTGTTCTGGAGTTTTTGAGTTACATTTAATTTTTTTTTTTTTTTTGCTGAGGCAATTGGGGTTAAGTGGCTTGCTCAGGGTCACACAGCTAGGAAGTGTTAAGTGTCTGAGGCCAGATTTTAACTCGGGTCCTCCTGAATTCAGGGCTGGCGATCTATCCACTGCACCACCTTGCTACCTCATTGAGTTACTAATCTTTAGAAACATTGCATTTAATTCCTTATTGAAACAGTGGCATTAATAAGATTTTCTATTGCACTTGTCACTTTAAATTACCATAACATATTAAGTATATGTAATGAGGATACAATGGTACTTAGGTTTGTTTGTTTGTTTGTTTTTTGGTCTCCATCTAGAAACCATTCTGATAGGTAAGCAGTGAATGCTACTTTTATAGTCTTGGGCACCCAAGACCCAAATGTACTGTGAAGTGTACATGTAAAGCCAGTTTGTCATTACTAATCCTAAGTAGTGGACGGAAACATTTCTTAGTGCATATAGGCAAACTTTATTTGACCACAATTCACACTATAGCTTCTAGGGAAAAATGACCAATTTTATTCTTAGTGATTCCAATAAATTTGTTTCATGGACAGATAGCAAAATTCCCTTTCTTTCTTTCTTTT